>JAOYSI010015752.1:0-37851 GCA_025775065.1 Hiodon alosoides | reverse complement strand
TATTACTGTATATATTATATTTAGTATTTTTTCACGTTGAAATTTTTTTATTTTTTTTATTTTAAATCTCTTTATGAAATGTAGACTACGCAATAATTTACATATATTAACGTTAGCTGGATTGCAAGTTATTTAACAAGGTCAGCGGCAAGTTACATATCTGGCCACAGCATTGACAGCCGGCGTTCGGCTTTGCTTGCAGGTTTGGGAAACGACATTTTAACATAGCAAGTAAGCAACACGAAAAGCTACGGTGTTGTAAACTGCATGGGCAAGTGAGTTACCAACCTAGTTAGGCTCTAGACAAGTGTGAGAAAAAATATTATAACAATCTACATAATATTTAAATAAGTACAACTGCTCAAACTTAGTAGTGCTTCACTGTCTTACCGTATTTGTTTGGCTCTCTACTGTACTGTAGGATGGGGACGGCGCCCTGTTGATCAGTACAGTCACCCGCAGCACCTCCAGCTCTATCGCCAGGTAGTGGATCATCATTGACGTCGTTGGGCGCTTCATCCCCTTTACCGACGAGGATAACGACAAATCTTTCGCTCATGACACTATTACGTCCTGTCTTAACAGCTTCTTCCGAGTCGAGAAAAACTTTAAGTTTCAACTTTTCGCTGACAAACTCACCTTAACGATGTTGACACAACTGGGACATAATTGTATCTACGCGGGACATAAGCTGAGATCTATGTATTGATTACACAAAGGCGTGCCAGCCTGAAGTGTGTTATTATTGGCTGCAGCTTCTACTGAGGCGTGTCAATCCGCGCCAAATACAAACTGTGTGCCGAAATTTTATATACGGACACACACACACATATAACATTTACGGACATATATAATTATATATAATTTTTTTTTTAGTTTATAAACTTTAATATAATATTGATATTAGACAGTAAGATATGATTGTTTTATGTCACAGCATTAGTTATGCTGTAAAAAAACATTTGTTATTAATATCGTTGCTATTATTTTTAAAAACTTAAAAAATACATAATATTATGAACACACACTATCTTTGCACACAGAATACACAATGGTATATAAGTTTTAAGAATTATATTTAATAATCTATTCTTATGGATAACCTGAAGCCAACTTTTATAGAATTTACTTTGAGGGTAAAGTAGATAATCTGTTTGAAAATGAAAATAAGACAACAGAGGATGGAAATTATGCAATAGGATCAAATGTTCTATAATTCTATTTCCTAACCATCTCCTAGTTTATTTGTATGTTTTTGTTTTTGTTTTTTGCTGAATTCTTTTTGCATTGTGGCATTCAATTAAGCTCAGCCACAGTCACAAGCTACAAATTCACAGTCATTAGAAAGAAAGCCACCAATGCATCCAACAAGGTCATTTTGCTTCTGTCTTTTAGAAACCTGAGTTAGCAAACACTTCCCCAGTTTGCGATCATTGGCTGGCCTGTCCAGAGAGGCCAGAGGCCTGTCTCTCCGGCTTTGTATCAGCTGTCGGTGGTTATTTTGAGAGACGGACAAAGAGGAATGGGATAGTTCACATACCGGGCGGAGAGAGGCTGATCTCGTCCTGCACGGAAGCCTGAGCTGTGATTCACATTAACGCATCGATGATGCTCAGCCACCATCTAAGGCTTTCACTCATCCCCATTAGCACTGGTCCTTCCTCAAGTAGAATTGTGTCTAAGTATATAGATTTATACAGTACTGTGCTAAAATCATAGACACATGTAAAAAAAATCCTGTAAAGCGAAGATGTTTTCAAAAATAATTAAAGAAAAGTTTATGAACCTAAAATAAATACTTAAAAGGGCATTAAACAATAATAACATAAAAGCACCAAAACAATCGAAAATATATTTGTGTGTCCATCCTTTGCCTTTAAAACTGCATTCATTCTCTTAAGTATACTGTCATGCAGTTTTTTAAGACAATCAGCGGTCCAAGCATCTTGGAGAACTTTCCACACTTCTTCTACAGACTTTGGCTGTCTCACTGGCTTCAGTCTTTCCAGGTAATCCCAGACAGAATTGATGTTGATGTTTACATCAGGGCTCTGTGGAGACCATACCATCTGTTACAGAACTTTCTTCTTTTGTAAAATGAATGTTTGGAAATCTAAAAATGGCTTTTTTTCTACTGACTCTAATGCAGAAGATGTTAAAAAAAATAATAAAAAAAATAGCCTACATTTATGTTAAACAGCTAGGGTGCCCCAAGACTGTTGCACTTTACTGTATATATCATTGTGGTTAGTTTTGCTGTCACACAAGTTGCATGGATCATTGTTTTTCCACGACATCTGAAAATTATTAGTTATGACCAAACCTTCAACAAATAAATGTTTTTCATGTTTATGTGATCTTCTAAAAGCAAGAACCTACTTTGTTCTAAAGTTTACCCTCCAGTTTAGAGAAATGAGACATAAATTGTCCTCATTCTATGTAAACACTGACTTTTTTCTAAGATTATTGTGTCATAAAGCAAAAACAATTCCATTAAGCTTAACCTTCCATTGGTCTATGTTGGTAAATGTGGAGTTGTGAAATTATGTAAACTGTAAGAGCTTAAACACACACTGCTTCAAATCATTTCACTTTGCCATACCCAGTCATTGTCTACAGAAGTTCACAAATACATAGTTATTCAATACCTTTGGGAGGTATAATTTTACCTTCAAAGAATAACTATAATTTGTACCACAAAGTCCTTAACCCTCAAGCTTCCCATTTAAGAAGAGCAGTAATATAATTCTAAATGAAAACCACAGAATTATGAATGCTTTTATGGTTGTTACTGAGATACCTTTTGCATGGAATGACTGTATAGTTTCTTCGTAAGAGCAGAAGCATTGGTTGTGTTTGTCAGAGCATGGAGAATGGTTCACGGATGTAGTACTGCAGTTTTATATAATTCTGAAAAAGACTGCAGATATCTTTCTCGTGCTTCATCATTCTCACGTTATATTTAAGGTGAATTTTGCCGTGATAGTTCAATTATGTGGTATTCGAGGCTAGACGGAAATGTATATCATTTTTCAAAGCCTACCCTAATGTGAACCACCCCAGAAAAGTAGATCTATTTTTTCCCAGTAGCAATTTTGAGGTTAAGAGAAATTTGCCCTCTCTTGCCTTGATCCACTGTATCAGTACCAAGTTTGTCAGCTTTGTTGGGGCAGCTCGGGAAGTCCTCTAGTGATAGCATCTTGCAATCCCAGTTCAGAGACTGAGTTAAGTAGAATTGTCCACTGCAAAATTAAATATAATATATAGTAATCCATATTATATTATGTCTTAATCAACTAGCTATGACTTACATCCTGTCCTGAGGAAGGCGGTAAAACACTAACAGTGTGTGTTCTCTTTCATACAGAACATGCTAGAACAGCGAACTCAGACGTATTATTATTTATTCTTTATCTACAAGCGCCAGTTTGAAAGCAGTAACACGAGCGATAAATTGAACAACTTCGTATAGATGGACTGGCGAGGTGGAGCTGCAATTAACTCCTCCATGTCTTTGCATGTTTTTTTTTCGGCATTTCCGGCAACATGGTGCTTAATTTGACTGTTGTTTCTCAAGTACCAACATTTAACATTTTATTAAGCAAAGGACCTTGGGTGGCAGAATGTAGGTTGCCAAACACGGTCTATGCTCCTTTGCATTTAAGCCTGTAAATGGCCATGAATAAATACAAAGGCTGTGATATTACAATACACTGTAGTAACCTATTATACGCGCCCCATAATCAATCCGCCGTAGCTGGCAATCGTGATCAAACCCAAAATAACCCACTTTGGTAAGTACCGAAATAAATAATTTAATAAGTTACATTTATGAATAGTAAAAGTAAATACACGGTATCTTCTATTTCAACAGCATAAATCAGTATATGGACATTTACGCCGGAAAACAGCAGAGGTAAACAACTTGTAACCACTAGATGGCAGCAGTAATCCGTGCAATTTTTGCATGTGTTGTTCATTGCACTTATTTGAACACATTTTAAGCTTGCCATCGACCAAAACAAGCTAAAACAATCCCCTGCAGAGAGTCAATGGGATACGGTTGCTCTGTTACTTCTAGAAAATTTGTTCCCCATATCAAAATAATTATGAAAAATACTTACTATTTGCTATTCATTTACTTAAGCACATCAAATTGGTAACCCCATCTCAAAGGTACAGTAGTAGTAACACTCCTTGGATTTGAACTAACAAGCTTCTGGATACCAGTCCAATACCACTATACCACACTGCTACGCCAATTTCAATTGCAGACTTCACCTCACAGATGAGATGCTTTCTTCATAAGATGCTTCTTCGTCTTAAATCACACTTACCCAATTTAATCAAATAGCCATTAGAAGTTGAAATGGTCGAGTTAAATGGACATTTGATGTCTTATCTTTCTCTCACGCTCTCCCACTCTCTCTTATACACCCTCATCAGATTTTAGGTTTATTTTACAATACACTAAAGAAGTAGAATGAGCTTGACTGTGACCAAATCAAAACTTTAGCTTCTAATCACACGTAACTGCATTTAATAGTGTTTTATTTTTATGGTAGAGGAAATGAAAGAACTTTTTATTAAATGCAATTGGCAGGTTGTTAAACTTTTGATTTGGTCCCAGTCAAGGTCATTGGGCTGGGAATCCCTTGCATTTTTTTTTTACCAGGAGCTGTCACCTGACTTCACTTGGAGATCAATAATCAACCTGACCTGAAAAAAGTTAAAACATAGTTGAACCAATCCAATATGTACAACTATATCAAAGGTAGAGATGCACAGAGTCTGCCAGTATTTTTAGGTTAAGCAATCTTCAACCTCCTGGTTACCTGACCAACACTGTAATCACTAGGCTAACCTGCTGGCTTTAAATTAAACACACAGATCTCACTGCAAAATTTCATTTGGGGTCTACTCAATTTAACCTAGGTGAACCGTGTGTATGTATGGCAGGTTACAACTAAAAATGTTGAATTGATTCCACTACCACTGCATGATAAAGCGAAATCTAAGTATTGTGTTTGGTGTGCTCTGGTGTACTTCATAATTGATAAATGACGTTAAATGACGAATTGTTAAATAACATCCCTCCAAAAATGTCTCAAACAATGGACCAGTGATTTCCTAGACATGCATAAGGCTGTTGATTACCTCTTGAAGATTCTGAGATGTTTAGGATGTTTAGTTTTAAGCTACCACTAACGAACATTTACGAAACAAGTCATTTTTAAATAAAAGAAACTGAGCACTTTATGAGTCATGTCTCTTTAGTGTCACACAAACATAAACGTTGTCTTAATGCTGTCCTTTGTAGAAATAATTGTCTACCCAATTGGTTAACTTAAACATTAAAGTTCAATAAATCTTCGCTGTGTCCCTCACATTAGGAATTGTGAATGCATATTATTTATTTTATTCATTTATTTTAAATCTTAAATTTTGCAAACTACTGAAAACAAATGGATAAAGGTCACCCCCGCCCCCCGTATCCAAACAAAACATTTTGCTTGACATGCAACAAGTGTTATACTGCTAATTAAACTATTAATGCAATTGTTATAATGTTAAGACACATTCTATTGTAAATATTTATCCACCAGTCTAGTCGCATGGCGGAGCAAAATAACTTTTTGAAAACAACTGCATTTTAAAAAAATGGTTTTAAATAGATCTCTGTTATTGTAAAGTACAATCTTTCATTTAAATTCTGACCAAGATGTCAGTGAATTCTACATTTCAAAACATTTACTGCATTTAACTTAACCTACCGCTGCCTTTAGTGTAGCAATAACTTTCACCAAAAGGTGCTTAACATCAAACTGAGTTAATTTCAGCAAGAAAGCAAAGGGCACTGAAATCTAAAACACTATGTGGTTTATTTGCAATTGTCCATCCTCTGTGTATTTTCCTTTATTTCTTAATTTTTTTGGTAGCCGATTCTCAGGACACCCGGTAGGTGAATCCTGGATCACCGTAAGGAGGTTCCGGGCTGAGAGCTGTGTGCATAAGCAGCTCAGCCTTGCTCGGTGTGAAAACGCTCTAGCCAAGAGTGGTAGGATCCAGGCACCAGACGGTGTGTCATCCCAGCGTCCTGCATCCTGGATGCTCCGATCTGATAAACCTTGTCCATGGAGACCTCCTTCTCTAAGGATTATTGGTCTGTCTCTATTTGGCTGCTCACATGACCAGATAAAAATGACAGTGACAACCATACAATTAAAATCCCTCGAAATGATTGAGGGAGTATGTAGGTTGTGTCAATATACATTTCCTAAACATATGTGTTTGTTCAATGTGCATTGCAAATTAAGTGTTCGTTTGTGTGGTTTACATATATTAGTTTAACATGCAGGCCCCATTCAATATATAAATGTGGAAAAAGCCTGAGCTCTTAGGCTTCATGACCACTTATCCAATTCAGGGTGGAGATACATCAGAGACACAGGACATAAGGTAAGGAAAATCGAAAGCAGGACAGTCCATCACAGGGCAGGAGACTGACTGCAAATAAAACCAATTTTTCTTCAACGATACTTGAGTTTGGAGAGCCTTTGACACTGGTTGGAAGATTACCTCTTCTAAGCAGAGAATGGAAGTTTGAACATATTTTTACTTTTCCCTTATACAGCAGACACAAGACATAGAACAGTTATTGCCCGATTGGTCCAGATAACTTATTCCCAATTGTTCTTGACTGTTTCCCCAGCCTCTGTATGTGCTAGTGTGCCCATACTTTAATGGGGTACTGTGGCGCAGCAGTAGAAAAGAAGCTGAGGAATTAGCCTTTTCCCTCGTTTCTGAGCATAGCTTGGTGAGGGAGCCCAACATGAGGTTTGTGTGACCCTGATATATGTAATGGAAATTAACGATTTAATACATAATAGTACTAGAAGACTGTTTGTGTTGCATAAACCTGTTCTACTGTTGAAAGGCCTCATACAAAAGTTCTTGCAAAACTAGAGTTATGTATGTGTGACATAGGGTAAAGGAATGTCAATACAGCCCTCCTTGACCCACACACCCAAGGCGACAGAGAAACTGACAGAAAGAGCTTGCCCATGTCCTTGTTTCTCCAATCTGGATGTCAAACAGAAGAGAAGTTATGATATGTTTAGATTCTAGATAACTTAGGAATGTGCTTGTGTTACAAAGAAGAGAGGATGTGTCTGGTACGACTAGGAACATCCTGGGAACAAGAATGGGAACCCCAGGGGTGGGGGTTGAAGCTCTGCCTGTAAATAATTCTGTATAAGTATCTGTTGTAAACCTTCTTCGAGGCTCTCACTCACTAGGAGGGGAGACATTAAATTCTGATTCTGAATGAAAATATTGCGTCGGACTGTCTTTGGAAGACTGTCTCTGGTCTCACCAGCTTAGGAGATAGAATTTTATAAAGGAGACTCTAGAATTTTTGCAACAAATTGGGGGCTCGTCCGGGATCCCTAACCTGAGTTTTCCGTTGATGTTTTCTCTGCTAACAGGTTAAACCGTGCACGGCCAGGGACAGGGTCCCGGAGCCAGTAACCCCTCCCACGGTGGTATGTAAGTCATCCCGTCGGGGGTTGAAGAAGGGCTGCCTGTACAGAGACATCAGGGACTCCTCAGTACGGCATCTGAAGGGATAAAAAAGAACCGAAGGTGAGACCACAATATTTTATGAAATAGCTCGCAAAAGGACTGACGGGTTTATCAGCGATATTGGACACGCTGATTGAGTCTATTTGTGTTCGAACTGGGCTTGGACGGGTTTGTGAACGGTCTCAGTAATGTTGGACATACTGATTGACGGATAAGGGTTTCTGCAGAACATAAAAAGGTATACATATATAGATATATAATAAAATGGGGAAACAGTTGCCTCTGTGGCAGGAACTGGGTTTTCCAGAGAATGGTAGTTTCAGCCGGAATCAGATTCGGAAATTACAAACTAAATTAGACGATCTGGAAGCGGGGTCTCTCTCTTGCTCCAAACAGTTAAAAAAGAAATATGGTGAGGTAGACTTTTTCTGAACGGAAAGCAGAAGCAAGTTTGAGAAATGGGAAACGGAGTAGCAGGAAATCTTGTAAACAATTGCCTCTAGTTTCTCACCCTAGTAAGATAGATCCAGACCGTGACTGCGTGTCTGCCCGTCAACCACCCCAACACGCTCCACCGGGACCTGCACTGCCCCCACCAGGGGTCCTGAGGAGGGAGCAGCGGCTGCCCCCCCGATCAACCAGCAGGACCCACCTCCCTATCCAGCCACTCATAGGGCTAGAGGAGGCCCACCGAGGGGAGGAAACAGAAAAGACGAATAGGCGTGTTTCAGATGTGGAAAGACGGACCACTGGGTGAGGGACTGCCCCGAACCACACCAAGATGGAGAACCAAGGGGCCGTGGAAATTACAGGGGTAGATGCCCAGGAGGCCCAAGTTGTCCAATTTACCGAAATTAAGAGTGGGGTGGAGATTGACGGTCAGACAAGGTAGAATGGAACATGGATCTGGGTGAGTGCAAGATTACTCATTGGCATTGATATTGACATAGAACAGTATAATTTTCTACAAGGCATGATTTCTAGTTCCCCGAGTGAGTTACTGACCCTGAGTGTGTGGGTCTCAGGGGAGAAAGAGTTCCTTGTAGATACCGGGGCAACTCTATCAGTAATTAGAGCATAAGACTGGCTGGGGAAAACACCAAAATGAAGTGTGAAAATGATTAGAACAATTGAAGCACACATAGGACAATATCCATTTATATACTCGACAAAATGCCCTGTGAATTTATTGGCAAGGGATTTATTGTGTGAGATGGGGCTTACATTGAAATGTGCTGAGAATGGCATAGAAGTTAGTGAGAAGGCTGTCAGACAATTGGTTCAGACAGATGTTCATTACTTCTTCAAAACAAATGATGGCTTTTCTTGGAATGACTGGATATTGTAGACAATGGATACCAGGGTATCTTACATTGGCTCAACCGCTGCAGGGTATGGCACACTACCATGGACTGTAACCTTTTGATGTTTTAACCTGGACTCCTGAGGGATTAGCGGCTTTTGAGACACTTAAGACTGTGCTTATGCCCTACACCCACACTAAGCCTGCTTGACCCAAACAAGGTATTTAAACAGACAGTTGATTAAAAGGATATCATGTCATCAGTTCTGTTGCAGGAGCATGGGGGAAGAGTCTATTTTTCTTCAAGGCTTGACGCGGTAGCCAGGGGACTCTTTGACTGCGAGTGGTGACTTCCTCTTTGACTGCGAGTGGTGGCAGCGGCTGCAGCTGCTGTTATTGCCTCGCGACCACTGGTTCAGTATCAGGACTTATACCTCCTCACTCTGTGTCTTCTGTCTGACTGGAACAAAGTACAAGCCATCTTTCATCAGCACGCTTTCTGAGTTACAATAACACACTTCTGGCAGCACCCAACATCACACTGAAAAGATGTACCATCTTAAATCCAGCAACTCTCCTTCCCACCAGTGGGGACAGGGGACTGCACAATTGTCTGGCTGCAGTAGCTGAGGCCTGTACACCACAACCCAACCTTAAAGAGGTGGCACTTGAAAACAAGGATTGCATCTATTATGTAGATCAATCAATCAATCAATTTTATTTTTATACAGCGCTTTTCACATATTGCCATGTCACAAATACGCTTTACATACAGAAAAATACAGTTTGTCCCATGGGTCATACTGGGTCGGGCTTGAAAGAATCCTGAAGGCCTGAACGAAGTAAGCTATGCCGTCGTGTCTGACCAAGCTGTGATAGAATAAGAAAAACTTCCTGGGCACCTATCAGCTCAAGCAGCTGAACTATATGCCTTAACTTGCGCCTGTACCATGGCAAAAGGACAAAGGTTAACAGTGTACACCGATTGCCGATATGCGTTTGGGGTTGTACTTGACTTTGGCACCCTCTGGAAACAGAGAGGGTTCCTAACATCATCAGGTACTTCTATTATGCATGTTGAATTGATCGTGAACTCATTAGAGGCTATTTTGTTACCAACGGCTATTGCTGTGGGCAAGTGCACAGCGCACACTACGGGGAAAGACTCTGTCTCTGTGGGAAATTGCAGTACTGATGCAGCAGCTAAGGCAGCGGGGCAAACAGGAAACCCTGTTTCCCTACAAATGTCTCGGACAGACTTAATGGAGGCCCAGAGCAATGCCTCAAAGGAAGAGAAATTGGTTTGGAAGAAAGTGGGTTGTACTTATGTAAATAATGTATGGTATGGACCCAATGGCAACCCGTGTTTAACTAAATGTCTGTTTTATTACATAGCAGTGTTGTCACATGGGCCAAAAGGGGGGGTGGTATCAAAGTCCTGGTTCAATAAAGGCTTCACAAATTACAAATTACAATGGGTTGTGTGTGCACAATACAATGTGGGACAAGAGGTGCGGGTACCTCAAACTAGCCATCCTCCCCCCGATGGCCCATTCAATCACCTCATGATGGACTTCATTGAGCTAACCCCCTGCGAGGGGAAGAAATACTGTTTGGTGATTGTTGACATGTTTTCTAAATGGGTCGAAGCCTTTCCCACGGGGAAGGCAGATGCAACAGCGGTAGCCAAAGCATTGATAACTGAGGTAATTCCTAGGTGGGGGATCCCGAGGAAAAAGTGATAATGGGTCACATTTTGTAAATGAAGCGCTTACCGCACTGTCAGAATACTTGGGGTTTGACTTAAAGAATCACTGTGCATATCATACCATCTAGATAGCTGAGCGAGCTGAGCTACCTGGGTCCACGTCAGCCACTGCCAAAAGGCCCCAGAACCAGGACACCAACGACGAGAGCAGAGGCCTAACACCCCCTCCCTCCAACCCAGCTGGCAGCACCAGAGAATTGGACTCGACACCAGGAAACACCAGCGGTAGCGACAAGGTGTGAGCCTTGCGCCGCCTCATCTACCATGGAGCAACGACGTCCTTGGCACCCGTACCGCCGACGCCCAGGATTCAGCGGGACACTGGGATTTTTGTTTGTGGTGTTAAGGGTTTGTATTGGTGACCTGATACATGTTGAATGTGAATTTGTGAAGGAATTAAATAAGAAAACAGCCAGTAAGGAAATTAAAGAATGGGTGATGGAAATAAATGAAGGGGGAATCGTTAATAGAACGATTACACAAGCAGTAGTGAGAACTTGTCGGGCTGAAAACTGTGATTTTAAGATCAAAAGTAAGCACCGTTTTCAGACATTACGGGGAGTAAGGAGATGGTGGTAGGACTTCAGCAGAAGTGATCCGGTGTATTCAGGGAACTGCAACGCAAACGCATTACAGAGTGTACTTACCAGTAGAAAGTGACCTGACTACCCCCATGTGGTCCTTCAATAGTCTGCCTCAGCTAGAGACACCCAGAAAATGACATGTATGACGCTCCATGTAGAACACCAGATTTATCTCCTTGGGCAGCTGCAAGACAGTGCCCACCACTTCCTTTCAGGGACGGGTTTGTCAGGTAGTGGGGACTGAGTGTTGTACTTACATCTCTGATGCAAGCACTGAGGTGGCTGACTTAGTGGAAGAGACACATCAGGGTGTAGTGGAGCTTCATAGAACACATGGACTGGACTTGGCGCCAGGACTGTATTGTTCTAACAATCCTGATCAAAACCTGCACAGCTAAAGCGGCAGCCCAAATCATGTATAATCAAGTAGAGAACCCGGATCCCCAGTTTCCTTTTGCTGAAAGCCCACAGGTAGATGAACAGGAGGATCCTTATGAATAAGAGGACGAGTACCCTTATGAAAGTGCTGATGTTTAACTCTGTATAGGGGGACGCTTGTGAGCAGTATATATCTGTTTATGTATGCTTATATTCTGTTTGGGTTTGCATGTATTAAATGTGTTAGTTGATTAAGAATGTGATTTAATCAATGGGGGGAAATGTTACGGAAATTCACGATTTAATACATAATAGTACTAGAAGACTGTTTGTGGTGCATAAACCTGTTCTACTGTTGAAAGGCCTCATACAAAAGTTCTTGCAAAACTAGAGTTATGTATGTGTGACATAGGGTAAAGGAATGTCAATACAGCCCTCCTTGACCCACACACCCAAGGCGACAGAGAAACTGACAGAAAGAGCTTGCCCATGTCCTTGTTTCTCCAATCTGGATGTCAAACAGAAGAGAAGTTATGATATGTTTAGATTCTAGATAACTTAGGAATGTGCTTGTGTTACAAAGAAGAGAGGATGTGTCTGGTACGACTAGGAACATCCTGGGAACAAGAATGGGAACCCCAGGGGTGGGGTTTGAAGCTCTGCCTGCAAATAATTCTTCGAGGCGCTCACTCACTAGGAGGGGAGACTTTTGTCGGCCGACATTAAATTCTGATTCTGAACGAAACATTGTGTTGGACTGTCTTTGGAAGACTTACTCTCACCAGCTTAGGAGATTCGACTTTTTTGCAGAATTTCTGCAACAGATATCGCTAATAACTTATAAAAGCCATTATGAGCTGCATGAATTAATTCTAAAATCTCTAAGAATTATCATCTGTGCTTTATTTATGCATGCTAAAATCAACATTTAATTAAATAAAAAGTAAAAAAAGACATACATACACATAAAATACATTGTGATTGTCACCTAAACTAGGAAGCTAAAAAACTAAACAGTAAACTTATAGTTTCGGAAAACCTCCATTTACATATGCATAGAGTAGCATTTTTACTTAAACTTAAAGTCCAGTGCAGTTGCAGAGCTAAGGTGGTTTATTGACAAACATTGGAGAAAGCAATTTCTCAGACCCCAGAGTAAGTGCCATTGTAAAAAAAGGGCTTGTCTGAAACGCAGTGACCGATGACAGCAGGTGTCCAACGCTGCACCTCAGGCTTCCGTTCTTTTCCTGGGCGCACAATGACTGTGCTGCGGGAGGTGAGAGACGGATCCTCATCGAAGAAGTTGAAGGGTCGCAGAAAGAAGCCGACGGAATTACCAGGCGTGGCCGTGTTGGGGATGTCCTCTGAGTGTGGGACGTGCAGAAAGCCCACTGTCACCCAGGCAACCAGGTCCTTCAAGGAGACATGTTGTGACACGCTTTTAATTTCAGTCAAAATGCTTACGGTTATAATTCGAATGTTCTTCTCTTTTAGAGAAATAGACCTGAGCACAGCATACACAGAAATGAGCATTAAGTGACCCAGTGGGAAGAGACTTATAGCAGTGAAAAGAACACCTGATCTTGAGGCTTATCTAGCTCACCCATTGCGACCCACACACAATACGTTCAGAAATAACATCCGGCATAGGCAACTCGGTGAGCACACAAAAAACAGTTTGAATGATATAATTTCTAACTTGAAAGTCTACTTTAATGACTTCCAACTCTCTCTCCATCTAGCAAATATAACATTTGTTCAAATCAATTATTGTCTCCTTTGCAACTCCTTTGGTTCAAATTCTACAAAAAAGCTTGTAATAACCTTTGTTTCAAATGAAATCTTCAGAATATTTATAAATAATTTAGGCAATTAAAATATAAATTATAAAATTTAGCCGTTAGTTTAGTAAACTTATGTAGGTAACCTTCAAACTAATAGGACTTTTTTAGTTTTTCCCATTACTATAGCATACTTAAAAGCCAGCTAGCCTTTTTTATTTCCTGTTTCCTTATTTCCTTTTTAGATTTCCAGTTATTTTGGCAATTAATAATATATCAATAATCTACAGTGAAGGTCTGAACATTCACTTTGCACTATTGCTAAATAAAACATTCAATGAAAACCCAATAATATGTACTGTTAATATTTTTGTATACTATATTAAAACGTTAGTTTTCACACAGTTAAAAAGAATTAATGAAAATAATAATAATAATAATTTTTAAAAGTCTGCCAGTACGGTATGCAAATATGCAAATATTTGAATAAGTTTGTATATTTGAATATTTACGGTATGCAAATATATGAATAAGTTGAGAGGAATCCATGGAAGATAGTGTGCTTGTTTTAGCCGAACCAAAGGATTGTTCAAAGGAGAAGTGAATTTATTTGTATAGACCTTTTCACTGTTGGAGAACTTGTTTTTGAATAACAATCTTTAAGTTTTTGGATTTAGCTTTGCCTTGTCTTGATTATACCCCTTCCTGATAGTTAAAAAGACTGCTGCTTGAAGTGATTTTCACTGTCTCCTTTTAGAGTTTTTTTTTTTATAATCCTGTAAACAACATCACGGTTTACACCCAGCATCTTGTAACCACAGTAAATTTGAGACACATACAGTTCTCACACTTGTCTTAATTATTTCATCTAACATCATTTATAATGTTATATACATTATTTATATGTAGCAATATAGACGTGGGAAGGGAAATGTGTTTATTTTTTTTATTATTTTGAGAAATATTTAAGGACAGACCATACCTGGTTAACGATGTCTTCGTTGTTCCGGATATAATCCTCAAAGGAGACAACTGGTTCCCAAGGGTCATTCTGGGTATAGATGCTGCTGCTGGTTCCTTCGCTGTCCTTTTGCCTTGTCACAGCAAGGGAATACCTTCAAGGTAAATGTCATATTACTAAACAGTAGCAGATAAAAAATTAGAAAAGAGCCATAAGAAAAGAAAGGCATACGGCACAAAGGACCAGTTCCGACTTGCTATCACAGTAGGATTTACGATAAATCTTGCATATACCTCAGACCACCATTAGAAGCATGGCGAAAATTGTAAAACGCATTTTAAGGGGGACCTGCGGCTGTGTTTTTTCAGACATTTTTAAGTCCATCGTGTCTTCCTAATTTAAAAAAAAAAGGATCCTTTGTATGATAAAATGCAACCCCTGATTTTGATTTTGAAATGATATTTCTCTAATATCAGGTTTTCAAAATTGAGCCCCATTTAAAGGAAAGTCAGGGTTGTAGAGCTCTGAAATATGGTGATCAGGCTGAGGCTATATGTTTAGCACCCCAAACGTGAGTCTGCATTCTACCTGGACCAGCTGATGCCGTTCTCCTCCCTCCAACCGCGAGGCAGCACGCTGTGGCCGTGGGAGTTGTACTGGATGCGGTAGCCCTTCTTGTGGCCCCACTTGTTCTCCTTGTTTGGGTTGTAGAAGTGCAGATACCGGGGGAACTTTTTGCCGAAGCGGAAGGCCGCGCTCCGCTCTGTGAGCTGCTGTGTGCGGATGAGGCGGGACTGAAGAATCGTGTGCTTGGGGCTCCAGGGATTGGTGAAGTTCTCAAACTTCAGGTTCATCGTCTCAAAGCTATTCTTCTGTCCTAAACAGAGGGGCGAGCAATCAGATTAAAAGTTTGAGATTTTAGGTGTTCCAAATCATTAAATAAAGGCATCTATATATTTAATACTTATTGATATTGACATTAGACATTTTGCAAGAAACTGCATTTTTCATCACGGTTTAGTTTTTATAAATAAAAAAAGCTAAATAATCATAATCAAGACAGGGCAAAATTAATTTAAAATTGTCATTGTCAGATACATTTATTAGGAATTATCACTGGTTTGCTCATAGATCCATGTCTTACCAGCTATATCCAAATCCACCTTATAGTGAATTAGGTGAGTGTGCATGTTGCCCAGGACGTAGTTGTAGACCTTAGTGCCGTAGTTGAGGCCCTCGGGCGTAAAGAATGTGGCGTGGATGTAGCCTGTGGCACTGACCCGTGACTCCATCACCCCATTTTGGTAAAAGAGGAAATCCCAGATGTAGTCATAGTTATAGACTGTGGACGTGGTCCGGATTACCAAAACGTGGTTCTCCAGGCCTCCATAGAAGTTGTAGCCACCCTGGAAGTTGCTATTGAAGTGACGTCTGAGGGGCATCCCCGTGGTCATCTCAAAAATGCACAGGGCATTCTTGTAGTGCACTGGTTTGTCAGTGTCATAGTAGTGGTACAGGTCCTTGAAGGTAGCGATCTCTGGGCAGTCAATGCCTGGTGCCAGTTCGTAGTCAGTGGTGCCCATTGCCCAGCCAGCATCAATGTATTTGGTCTGCATGGCCGCGGGGGTGTTTCCAGAGTAGAAGGCTATGGCCTCTTGTAGGCTGACCTCGTAGGCAACCCTCTCCCCATTGAAGCGAAGGTCAAAGAGCTGTAGACCGGCGGAAGAGCGAACTCGGAAGGCAAAGGACCAGCCAGCATACTCCACAAAGTTCCCATCCAATCGGTAACGTGGCCCTTGCGGCTCTACCAACTTCGACCCGTGTATGTCTGTGCGTGTGTTGCTGTGGCCACGAGGGATGTAGGTGGAGAACAGGTCCTGTTCATCATGCTCGGGTAGCTTCATCTTGACCAGCTCTCCCTTATCGTAGCTCTTCACCAGCTCCTCCATGCTGTCAAAGTACTGCCCATTGTACCATACCTTCTCCACCGCCCACTCTGCTGGATCCAGGCTCCTGTGATTAATGAGGACCTCAAAGCCCACAGGATGGAGGAAATACCCCTCTACAAACTTCTGAAGCATGATCCAGGTTCTCCTTTCACCTGAAGCCAACCCACGGGGTGCAATGTCTGAAAATGTCAAGCAGCGGTCACTGCAGTTGTGGAAGGAGAAGCCTGTGCTCTCCAGTAGGAGCATGTGAGCCTTCTTAGTGACCCTTTTAAGTACGGCATTGAGGTGCTCATATTCAGCATAGGAGATTGGCCGAGACTCAAACTTGACAGGTCTGTTACCTTTGAAGGTCTTAAGTTGATAGGAGTTGGGGAAAGGCAGTGGACCCACAATGTACTCAGTGATGTTGGGCTGTGGCTGATAGCCAAACTGTACAACCACTCGTGCTTGGCGCAGTGGCTTTGCTTGGCCCTGATCCAGGGTCCGAAGGGCCTCTTGCTTTTTGGGCACGTGCAGCTCAATCAAGAGAATGCTGTTCTTCTTCAGGTCTTTGTTCTGTGCTGAGGTGAGCTGGAGCTCCTTTGCGGAGAACAGGTAGTCCCGCACTATGCGCATCTCACGGGGTGTGAGGTCAGCAAAGATGGAGGCCCCATTATAGGCCCATTCTCGTCCTCTAAAGGTAGCGGCTGATGCACCCAGGGCAACCAGAAGCAGCAGACCGTTGTGCCACATTGTATGCACCTGCTGAGATCAGATTTGAGTCAGATTTGAGTCACTGTGCCATCTCTAGTGGTGAAACCAACTAACTGGACCTATTACTAATCACTTTCTCTGTTGCTCATAAGACCCCATTTTTTAGATTATGTTCATGAAACACAGTTCTTGGAATCTTGCAGACATGCAGATTTTCCATGTCTCGCTAAAAAGTGGATTACAAAGTACCTGGAGCAAATTGTAACCTCAACTTCTCGAACCTTGGATTGGAAAATCCCTGAATCACAATTGACCTATGATTGTCTTCTTTTATTTTGCAAGATTTTATAATAATGTTTAATTTTGTCGGAATGTATAGTATTATTAACACTTGAACTAAGTAATTTGTATCAAAATGCGTTTTCTGGTGTTTAAAGCTCTGAAAATTACTCAGTATACGGGTAACCGAATAATTGATATGGAAAGATTCAGAATTTAACAGCATGCATTTTAAAATAGATGATTATTGTCAAGGACTGATACTGTACCAGAGATGAAACACAGTATTTTCCTTTTAGTCAAATAATAAAGTAAATAAACAATGTGCAAATCTGAATCAGGCTGGGGCCTACCCTTTCAGTTTGAGCCTGACTATTATATATATTTAATAATAATAATGAAGCTAATTCTGCACTCAGTAGTTTTTATGTGTTTTGCAAGCTCTCATTATATTTTAATATTATATAGTCCATACACTAAACTACGCACAATTTTTGCCCAAGGACTTTCTTGCTGATTTTAGAGCTAACAATCTATTTTATTTGTTACACAACCAATGTCTCACACAGAAGCGTTAACTTTCAGTTATATTTACAGATATTACAAACTGTAATTTGTGAAACTTCATTTCCTTGCCATGATTGTAATAATGTATATTAGTGCTACATTGCAGTACATAAAATGTGTGAATCTTAATCTTTAATGAAACAGCATTATTAACGTACCTTATGCTTTCTATTTTTCAGGGTCTGCTTCTGCTCGTGTATGATGTTGTAAATCTCCACTTGTCCTCTCTTCAAGACTGCTGTTGGGAAATAAGTTCTAATGCTTTGAGGCTGCTTTTTACAACTGCCCTCATACAGGGATGTGATAGATGATTGTTGAACAAAAGGCCATATAAGTGACGCAATGCTAGAGTGTATATTTAATAATTAAACCTACTTGTTCACTGTGTTTCTTAGAAAATCTTCTTAGAAAGAAGACTTCGTCGGCTCTGTGATGCACCATAAACCCCATGAATCATAAACTCAAAGATTTTGTTATTGATTGAGTAAATAATGAATTATAAGATTGCAACAGTTATGTATGTCTACTGGCTGTAAAACCATGGTCAGTCTAAGAGTAACCCTAGTGTTCCTTTTGCTTACTAGGAGCACATTAAAAAACAAACTGCGATCCCATTTGAATTCCTGTGCAGGTATAACCACATGGGTATACCCTGATGCAGTTGCTCATAGATGTGAGCCAATGTGATGCCTCTTCAGGAGTGAAAAGACTAATGATAAAAGGCAAAACACAGAGACTAATTAGGAGTGTGAGGATGGGGCAGAATGGCTCCCAGGCCTAGGACAAGTGGGGAACGGCAGCAGCTGTGTTTGTGTCACCCTGGGTCCGGGTCAGGGGTCTGCTAGATATGTTGATCGGAAACCTCCTCCTCTCCCTCTTCTATTGACACTCTTTATTAAATAAACGCCCCATGGATCTGCTGCTCAAAAGCCCCTCTTTATAGGATTAAACTACCACAAACATCCCTCTATCACATTGCTCTTTCACCCCCTCCCCCAAAACCCTGATGGCTTGGGAACGGCCCCACAGAGAACCCGTCCAAACGGACATGGGTGGCCAACGGTCTCATGGCGTAGGCTAATAGTAATATCTGCAGCTGTCACCTAGGGATGCTCCTCCAATGGCCTGGATCTCAGATGTTGCAGCTCACCCTAGGAAACCCCCACCCTGGCCACTTAAAAACCTTGCGTGGGCTACCTGCTGCCCCACAAACAAAGCAGATTACCAGGAGGCTTTCACCTGAGAAACAGAGCCATTGGGGGAACTACGACAAGATCATCGAAAAAAACATTCATAACTTGCGATACTTGTGTTTGAAGGTAGGCAAAAACTTATTTGGAAATTTGATGAGTGACCAATACATTTTTTTTGAAATTTTTAATTTTAGGAACTATGAATTCTCACCCCGGTCATAATCTATGCCTTTTCATTTGTTGCTTTTGGTGTAATTAAAACTGACTAAAAATATATATTAAAACTGCTGTGAAATGTCTTAGTCAGGCAGACTATAGTTAAATATCTCAAATAAGACATGCATTGAGCCTAGAAATACCTGGAATAGAATGTGTACCGAGTTAATTAATTACCCATTATATTGTATATGCTGGGGAACACAGAGATGGAATGTACATAATGTGTATCATTTAATTTGTTTCTTGCCTAAGGTTTTGTGCAATGTGTGAGCAGGTATACTTAAGAAATTGAGTAATGTCACACATTAAAACATTGCTTGAATATTTGCAGACTTAGATGTCAGTGACTGCTGCAGTGCAGATCCGCATGCGTTTGTTAGACTTTAAGCTTCAGCTAAAAATGCAACCATCTAATTGCCTCTCTACTTACATTTACTGGTTTCCTTAATGTATCACGGTTAGCCACTCCATTTCAGGTACAAAGAAGTGCAAGAACTTTGATGTCAAGCCAGCCTTTAATCAGCCAGTCCTTCCTTTTTTTTTTTTTTTGGTATTAAGCAGAACTGTTGCCGAGTGCTTCACAAAGACATGCAAAGAGAATCTGATGTATAATAACAGTAATTATAAAATAAAGGAGGGCAAACAATAGCAAGAGCACAAGTAGAGCTTGCTGAGAGGTTCAGCAGCCCACCAAGCAATTAATAGGATGCTTTTAAAAGTCTTCAAAGCTTCAAATAAGGCAGAAACTACCTTAACCCCCTGCGCCCTCCCCCCATCAAAAAAAAGGAATCCATGGTTTTTGCATGGTTTGCTCAGATTGACCAGGTTCACCCAATGATTTATACTGGTGCAAGGCAGAGAGCAAATGGAGTAGGGGCCCGGAGCAGAGCTGTTTCCGTAGTGATCATCTCTCACACCCCTCTTTTTTCCCGATCTGACCTAGCCAGGGGTGCTTCCAAGGCGTTCTGAAGAAACAATATGAAGGCCCTGCTTCTGTTTCTGCTGGGGCTGCGGCTGCGACTGGTGGTGGGAATGGGGTAAGAACTGATTGGAATACGAGCAACTTGGGGGAGTACGAGCAACTGAAACGGGAGGCGGGTACTGCGGGGATGCAGATGGATGCGTGATATCAGATTCCAGAGGAAGAGATGAAAGATGTTGGTGAAAAAAAAAACCTGACCTCCAAGTTCATGCATTTACTAGGGAAATAACACTGAAAATGAGAAAAGGCAGTGACTTTATGCCTTCACACACACCTGTAAACAAAATATTAATCTTCTTTGTTATCATATTGTTTTATCTCTTGTTGTTTTATCGCTGGTGAACTGAACAACCAGTGAACAATAAAAGGCTTTTTGGAACGCTGAAAAGAATTTGTGGGCCCCATTGCCTCACCTCCTTGTCATGCCCCCACCCTTTTCCACCTGTATATTTGATTCTGTATTTCAGGCACTGGTGCGAACATACTGTGGAAGAACGAGTGGAGAGGATCATTTCTCCTCGTCTGCAGCGCAAAGTTGACTGCTCCAGTGTGTACCAGTACAACCTGCAGGGCTGGCGGCTAGATGTGGACAGGATGCGGCATGAGCATGGGGGGGACGATGGCATTGCCCAGTATTACAAACGACAGGGTCCCAATGCATCCTGCTACTTGTACAAGTGAGACAAATATCTCCAAGACACATAAATGCCATGCATTAGGATATGGTACATGAACATAGGCATTGGTATTGACTACATGTAACGCAATTCTTTGTTTGCATTGAATAAACTTGTTAACCGATGAGTCAGTCAAAATCAGTAAGGAAAGTTAGGAAACCACCATAAAGGATCCACCTTTCTAACTTTGGTGCTGGTTACTTTTAAAATATTTATGTATTTGAATTTTTCAGACATAAAAATGCACATGAAATGAAGCCTATGACATGCTTAACAACTAAGCGCAAGAAATTGGAAAAAAAGAAACGAACATAACAAGGAAAGTGTTGTCAAAAACTGAAAGTTTCCCAGACCTCACTGGCAGATAAACAATCGGCACGCAAATGTCACGTCATGCAGAAGTATCTAAAGATCACTGGTCAAAATTTGTTATCATTACATTCTTGGAGCAGAACATGAGCACTGCATTAAACGCTTAAAATTACTACATTTTGTGTGACATTAGTTGCAAAGGAAAGCCATTAGGCTGAGGTTCCTCATCTGAAAACCGCAGTACCTCCATACCTCAGATTGCTCCATACCTTCAGAATGCTCTGTACCTTCAGAGTGCCTCAGTTGTTATGCACATCATGGTGTGTAAATCCCATTCTGTGGTATTATCTGCTATGCTGAATCCCTGTGCGTGTCACCAGGCCTGCGGAGGTACACAGCCAGCCGGTCAACAGGACGCTGCGGGGCTGCTGCGAGGGCTGGGGTGGTCTTCACTGCTCACAGGGTACGGCTACTGTGTCGCATCCGTTGGCATCCTCCTCCGCCCCCTTCCTTTATGTCGGCTTAAACGTCATTATTTTTTCAGAAGCGCTGTGCCCCCAAATCCCATTACGAGCCCATTATGTGTTCAGAGACTCTTCCCTTCTTGTTATTTTTTTTCTGTATGTGTGCTTCGCTTCATTTCATGGTCTAATCAGATTTCTTAATTGCGTCACATAAATTTGCTCTTTTGAGACTGCCTGTCTTTTCACCGCTCAGTTAATGATCCTTTCATTTTAAGCTGCCATTCCCAAATGTTTGCATCATAGGTGTAAAAAATGCCAAGCATGGAGATCAGACTATTTTTAAAGCTATTTAGTGAGTATATGCATAGGAAATTAATCTGCCAGCTTGTAGAGCCGCGTATTTGTCTGCACACTGTGATGCAAGTTTGTGTGTGTCTGTGTTAGGGGTAGGGGTTAGGGGCCAGTGTTACTCTACATGGAGCTGTGAAGAGTTCCCTGGGGTGCACAACTCCTCCCTGATGCCTCTGGAGCAGTGTTGCGGCAGCCTTTGGGGCCTCAGCTGGAGGAACATCTCCGACGGGGCCTGCCTGTCCTGCTCATACACGCTTCTTCCTAGTGAGTACACCGCCCCGTGCCACTTTTTCTGTGACTTGGGAAACTGAATTTTGGAATTGTGGCATAGAGTTCTGAATATTTATAGCTGATGGCTTGGCTAAGTATTTAGTGGGCTCAATTACCCTTGATTATAATCGTAACACCTCATTTATTAGACTGAAAAGCTTTTTCAGGGTCACTTACATTTCAGAGGTCAGATAATTACCGAACAGAAAACTCAGATAAAGTAAGTATCAGAACTTTTAAGTTAAACAAACAAAACAAAATTGCTAAACAGTGCAATAAAACACATCGGTAACTATTAAGCGTGAGTATAAGCTAATGCATATCCTGTGAATTTAAATGACAAATACCCAGATGAAAAATATTGCCATGGACTAAAAAAATCTGGTATCACAGAATACCCCAGAGAGTGAACCATTAGTCTCTGAGGCTTTTCAAATATCATAATCCATCAAACCAAACAAAGCCATCTTTAACAAAAGACCTTTGACATGTATTTTTTACAGGGCAATCTACAATTACATTTATTAATTTGTGAAGGATGTAGAAGATGTAGAAGAAAGCATATACTTGGGAAGGTTGATGAGCAGCTGTTGTGTCGTGTTAAGGGACTAAGTGCTATGAGCAAGAGGAAATGAGGAAGTAGCCTTTTGCTTTTTGTGTGTGTGTCGCAGACTATAAGGTGTATTGGTTAACCTGACAGGCTTTTAACCGAAAGGTTGCTGATTCAAGTCCTATCCAGCTGTTTTATCCTTGAGCAAGGTACTAGCTGTACAAGTGGATAGCAGTAGAAGATATATAAGTTACTTCGGATAAAAGTGGCTGGTAAGCAACCAAATTATAAGTTTATAGTATTTTCTTTGTCAGTGGCTCGAAAACTATAACACTAGCAAACTCTCCCTTAGTTCACATTAGGAACTATTCATTCTAAATGTATTGCTCGGTTAGTGATACAAATTATTCATGTTTTTCCACTAGCAGACTTCCAGTCCTCCCCTCTTCTACGCGGGGCCTTGCTAGGTGGACTTCAGGACCCCCAGGGCTCTGCCACCTGCCTAACCTGGGGTGGAGCAAACTACCGCACCTTCGACAAAACCCACTTTCACTTTCAGGGTAGCTGCACCTACATCCTGGCCTCATCTACAGATGGGACCTGGGCTGTGTACATCAGTACATTGTGTG
This sequence comes from Hiodon alosoides, assembly GCA_025775065.1. NCBI lineage: Eukaryota > Metazoa > Chordata > Actinopteri > Hiodontiformes > Hiodontidae > Hiodon > Hiodon alosoides. The sequence continues at coordinate 14,357 of JAOYSI010015752.1, read as the reverse complement.
ACAGTGGCAGACACTGCAGCAAGGTATGGTCAGCACCACAACACACTATATGATCTAGCGATATTGTGAAGTACACTGCGAGGAGGAGAAATTGAATTGAAATTGAAATTGAATCATCAATATTGAAATTACATGAGGCATCTCCTCATAAAACTTGGTTTGGAGTGTTACATTTTATCAGCAAAATCTAATCAGATTCATTACATCAATTTGTCAGATGTCTACCTATATTATTTAGGTATTATTATTTAATAATATTTAAATCTCAATAGCATTTGAAAAAAGCTATTTATTCAGGCATGGATGTATTCGATTGCCTGATGGTGGTGCATCTGTCTGTGTTCCCTTAGGCTCTGCGGATGATGTTAGGATTGGACCTAGTTTCTGTCCACCAGGAGAACATGACACTCAATGGTTTGGTTGTCCCCAAGGGCAAACCACTATTCCAGAACGGTGCGCCCTGTCTAATTGTCTGTCGTACAGGAATGATTTCTTTCCTGGACTTTCTTCCAGTTATTTCACATTGCTAAAGAAATATACATTTGACAGTGGTTGATCTCTTTTTGTGTTTGCCCCCATGTGTAATTTCCAGGTGTGAGTGTTCACTGGCTGGGGGACTTTGTGTTTGTTGAGAGTGGGCTGGGTGTTCGGGTAAAGTTTGACATGGAAAATACCATCTACCTGACGGTCACTGCAGAGCACTTTCTTACCACTAGGGGCCTTTGTGGGCTCTACAACAATAAAGCTGATGGTGAGCAAATGAGGGAGTTGTCCTCCTTGGGTTTATTTGAACTCTGTTTTTGTCTCTTATGAATTTTAATTGTATTTTAGAACACACAAAGAATTTCACTAACCTACTGTACATGTCAGTCCGATCACCAGGCACCTTGCACTACTACAATGCTAATTGCTATGCCATAATCTTTAGAGCACTAGCAAAATGAATATCTAGCACCATGCCTTAGCAGCAAAGCTGGTTGTGTAAAGTTAACCTTGTTCTAACTCAAAACTTAAAACATAATCCTCCAATTTGGCTTCTGGTTTGTGTGCGATGCATATCTAGTTTTATCCCCCATAAATCATGACTCTTTTACAACCCTCTGCAATCCATACAGATGACTTTACCACAATGGGAGGGAGTGTATCCCAGTATGCTGCCAGTTTTGGGAACTCGTGGCGTGTGCCAGACCAGCAGACAGAGGTACAGACCTTGGACCCCCTGTTCTTTCTCGCAAAGTCCACCAGGACAGCCCACCGAGCCTTTGTTCTGTATTATTGTCAAATATTGCTCTACCACCCCACCCAAACCCCAACCCCTGGCCCCTTTCCCAGGGTTGCAGTGATGCGGCCGAACTGGGGCACAGCTGTGATGTTGTTGGTGATGACGCCCTTCGTAGGGAGGCGGAGTCTGTGTGCAGCCGCTTGCTGGAGTACCCCTTTAAACAGTGTCACCACAGGGTGAGGAGCTGGACGCCTGATGCTGATGTGGTTGCATGCTTTCCCCCTCTTTCCGGTGACAGTGCAGCACTGAGATCCTTCATACAGCATCACCATAGAGTTAATAGCTAGGCACTTGCTCTTTGTAATGAACAACACTGTGAGATTCAACCACTCTACACTGACATTGAGCTTCTTCGTAAAGCATCACTACCAAGTGACAGACAAAAGCACTGACGGACATAGACATGTGGCACTCCCTCTCCCCATTGGGCCACACTGGTGCATTGACATTGAGCTATATTGGACATCCTGTCTAAATCCTGTAAAGCAGCTTATACAACAGGGGCCTTATTCCATAACAGCTTGCTGAAAAGGCTCTTGTCTGAAATGACATCCTTTAGCCTACTCTCCAGAATATGTAGTATAAACAATCAATAACAATTATGTTATCTTTCTCCACTGGCGGGATTCATTCATGTACTGTTTGGTGTTTGTCCATTCGTCTTAATCAGGTGGACCCAGCAGCTTACATTGACGCCTGCATGTATCTCCACTGTAGCCTGGCTACGGACAAGCGGGAGGGTGGCACCTGTGACACCCTGGCCAGCTACACCCGGGAGTGTGCCCAGCAGCATGTCCTTGTTCTCTGGAGGAGCCCCAAGCTGTGTGGTATGACACCCTGCCGGTGGGCTTTTATTGGTGACAGGTGGCCTCATTCTCTAGATTGTCATTAAGCTTTAGAAATACGTCAAGTGGAAGAAGTCCTTTTGAATCTTGAATCCTGAATGTAAAAACTCACTGCCAACCTTTTTTTCCTCCCTACCCCAGAGAGAATGTGTCCCGGGGGCCAGGTTTTTTCAGACTGCGTGTCTTCCTGCCCCCCCAGTTGCTCATCCTCCCTGCCCCCTGCATATGGACAGTGCCGGGAGGAGTGTGTGGGAGGGTGTGAGTGCCCATCCGCGCTTTACCTGCACCAGGGTGCCTGTCTCCCCAGGGAGCAGTGTCCCTGTCTGCACCGCAGACGCACCCATCGCCCTGGAGATACCATTCGACAGCGCTGCAACACCTGGTGAGTCCCGCTTGTCTGAAGGAGTGCTTCTATATTCCAGGTAGCTGACTAAGTACATATCTGTGGCTTGGTGTTTTATTGCTCCCCAAGTGACTTTACTTTCTTGTCATTCCTTGTGTGGTGACATCCAGGAGCCTTTTCCGTCATGTCAATACATTAGTAGCAACGTCATGCCGTGTAGGGGTATATTAGGCCTAAACCCTCCATAGGTCAGACAGGAGTCCTTAGATGTCATACTCAAATTGTGTTATAGGTCAGCACGATGCCCTATTGGTAACCAGTAAAGTGATGCTATCACTGGGATGACTTAGGACATCTTTCTGGACAGTAGCAAAGACTGACAACCATTTCTTTCTTTCTTTAATTTGATTTCGTCCTCTCGTATGCTTTCAAGATCTCTCAAGCTGAAGTGCTAAGTAACTAACTAATAAGGTTATTTCCCTCTCTCTCTCTCTCTCTCTCTCTCTCTCTCTCTCCCCCCCTAGTGTCTGTAGAGCGGGTCAGTGGCAGTGCTCAGCTGAGAAGTGTGCTGCCCAGTGCAGCCTTCTGGGAGGTTTGCAAGTAACCACCTTCGACAAGAAAAGGTACACCCTTCAGGGCGGCGACTGCAGCTTTACCGTGGTAGAGGTGAGACACAGTTGGGTGGTCAGGTAACAGTGGGCAATGTTAGTTCAGGCAGATATATAATTCCAGACAGACCCCCAGATGTAGTGATACCCTCAGGGCAGTAAGTGATTAAGGCCTGCTAAACAGGCTATTATGTTAATCATATAAGGAAATCAATTAACTCCTGCATCTTATAGTATTTTCTGTCCCGACTGTCCCTACTTGCGAACCTCGATCACATATCCTGTGTCCCGTCTCTTGGACAAGACAACCTTAGTCAACTCGACCAGTCTCAGGCATGCCTGGTGATAAGACTGGGGGTCATTCCCAAACATCCCTGTGAGCCACTGCAGACCTTGAGTACAAGAACAGAGCAGCTTAGAATGCAAGAAAAGACTAATTAAAAGGAATGTATCAGGAACTACAACTCTGTAGGTTAATTCATGAAATGTTGGTTCTTTGGATTTGAACAAGCACAGCAAAAGCCTAGATGACAATGAAGACAAGTGAGCAAGCAGCCCCACAGGCCTGGCCATACACATTTCACAGGACGTGTGCTGGCACCCACCATAAGTGCTGGAGTGAATGTGAGTTTTATAGTTCATTAGTGTCAATGTCTGTGTAGGATTTTGTCGACAGAAAGCTATTGGTGACCATCCAGCTTGGGGAGTGCGTGTCTGGGGGAAGGCAAGGTTGCCTGAGGGAGCTGTCCATCACTGCTCTGCGCACCACTTTGACTTTCACTGACACAGGTAAGCAGTCGGTTTCCTTGCAGTGCGTGTGTGTGTTTGTGGGACCTGCAGTATAATTGTTCTTTTTTCTGATTCTGCAGGTGCAGTGACTGTGAATGGCCAGAGGAAGGCGCTCCCATTGGTGACGGCGGACCTTGCGGTGCGGCAGGCCTCCTCATCCTTCCTGGTGATCCAGGCATTCGGGGCCCAGCTGCTGTGGCACATAAACGGACCCCTTGCTTTCATTAGCCTCCAGCCTGGGTTCGCTCACAAGGTGTGTACCATCTCGACCCCTTGCCAAAATGTGTTAATGAGAGCACATTCAGCCAAATTTCAACAACAATTTTTAATAATTATTGTGTGCTATAATCTGTTATAATTAGGGCTCTGCAGTGTCTTGTGAGTAGCGCTAACATCAAATAAAAATTGAGTTCTATGTGAATCTATGTGAAAAAGCAGGAACATGGATGGGACATATGTAACATATATTAAACCCCTGTCTATTTACTCATGTTGAGTATATATGAATAAACAGCTTGTGTGCATGACTGTGATTGAAGATTCGCGGGCTGTGCGGCACACTGACCTGGAGCCAACAGGACGACTTCACCACCCCTGAGGGCGACATAGAGAGCAGCGTGGCTTCCTTTGCTCGCAAGTTTGCCAAGAGCCACTGCCAGGTTCCCTGGGGACAGTCCCCTGATCCATGTAGCACCTACACGCAGAGGAGGCAGTATGCTGAGACCACCTGCTCTGTCATCCACAGCACTGTTTTCCAGGTGTGTGTGTGAGTGTATGTGTGTGTGTGTGTGTGTCAAATCTTTGTATCTGTGTCTATTGACCTTTTAATGTTTGTCAGTTTATGTCTATTGACCTTTTAATGTTTGTCTGTCTGTGTTTGCTTGTCTTGCAGCCATGCCATGATGTGGTGGAGAGGGAGCCGTACCTGCGTCTGTGTCATATGGAGGTGTGTGGGTGTGCCCCCCAGAAACAGTGCCAATGTACTGTCCTCACTGCATACGCTCGACATTGCGCCCAGGAGGGAGCAGCCATCAGCTGGAGGAACCACACCTTCTGTCGTAAGACCCTATGCATATACTGTCATCCTGCTTTTTACCACTTCGTAATCATCTGAAATCCTATATTTAACCCATGCCCCGCAAGTGCCTCAGTTTCCTTCAGTCTAACCTTTGTCTGAGAAAACAGAATTAGCCTGATATGACAACCATTCAAGCCAATTTACTTGACAGATGAGCATTGGGATGGTCTTTGTGGTTAATGCTGGAGACAGAAGCCCCAGTGTTGACCAGAAAAGGGTGGGTTTTCTTTCCTATCTTTACCCTTACTGATGCTTGCCTCCTTTGCAGACCCCTTCCCTTTCCCCCTTTCTCTGTTTAGCTGCATCTGTTGAGAAGATGCAAGGGTGTCGCTGTAGCAGCTGCTGTGGGAGAGGCTGCATTGCAGACAACATGGTTGTTTTGAGGTTTTGGGTGCTGTCCTCCTCTGCTTGTGTTTGGCAATGTATGGCAATCTGCAAAATAGCTTCATGGTCCAAGTGGATCATGGGCCATCTGGAGAGCGGCACCTGCCATTAATCTATGGTCAGGCGCGACTTACTGGACGATTTCAGCACCGGCCATAGTGGGGAGTTGTAGGCTGAGTTGCACTCGCGACTGATCTTTGTCAATGGCGAGTCCAGAATCTCCTGGATGGCCTCAAAGGCATTCAGCTTCAATGTTGTTATTCCGTTTCTCTGGGTCGAAACCTATGTCCTGTGCTATGGCGTTTAGTTGCTTGAGACAGGTGCCCCGATGGCTCTCATTATCCAATTGAGGCTCCTGTTGATATCGAGACCTTCATTCTCATGGTGCGTGAGAGAATACGATACCCTTCGCGTGGGTGCCGGTGAGTCTCATAATCGGACTGAGGCCTTGTAATATATTTCAACTCTCCTTAGGGGTGGGGGGAATACCTCCTGACTTTCATTCTTGTGGTGCGTGCGAGAGTAAGTTGATTGATGAATCAAGCTATGCCACTTGCTCTCTGTGAGCTTCTGAGAGTATTCCTGCAGTGCCTCTCTGGCTGATCTGAGGTCCTGGGGAACAAGATGCAAGAATATCCGAATGGTGTGAATCTGGTTAGATTGGGGATAGATTGGGGAGAAGGGGGGTTTAGAGGGGGTGAGATGTTAAGTGCTGGCGTTTAGTCAGCAGGAACATTTCGTGCATACCTCGATTTACACAATGCTTTCGCATCACTCGCAACATACATCCATACGAACGAAAGAGTAAAAATCCTGAATCACTAAGCACGTTAGTTACTTCTAAACATACAGCACAGACTATACATATTTATCAGACATTCAAATACATTGACCATTAGTATTGCTTAACAGAGTAGAATAAACACAACGAAAATAAAAGATTCCTAGATGCCACGGCTTACTTGTGGACTCGTATCATGAGACACGAATAACCGGCGCTTTGTCATGGGAAGGAGAGTTGTCCAAACCGCCCGGGACGAGTACAGTGATCTGCTCATGTCTGGCCATTAACTGTAATGAAAAGTCCTTTTCCGCAAGTTGAATTAGCACAGTTTGTAGTAATTAAACTCCCGTCTGGAAACTGGTGCAAAGAGGGACGGCTGCCCACGTACGGGGATTTTCAAGATGACTGGTTTCAGCTCACAGTTATGAGGAATCCGTACTGTTTAGCGTTTCAATCCTTGCTCACGAACCGTGGTAAGCAGCCTTTATGGTCGGAGTTGGGCTTTGCAGCGCAGATCGCAACGCTGGTATCTCCGTGTCGCAGGGCAGGGGAGGCCTTTTATACACAGTCCTTAACACGGTCAACAAAGTTTCATTATTCAGCAGTTACATTTTCATCTTTAAAGGACATGCGATAATAGTATTATCGTCCCTTATCAATGGTTTCACAATCCACAACATTTTCTTTCACTAACAACAGTATGAAATACCAGGGAGGGTTCCCTCCAATGGGGCTTTGTAGAGTGGTTTCTACAAAGCACATAGCACCATAATCTGCTTGTTTCTATGCCTTCCTCATTATTCTTTTCATTCTGGTTCTCTTTGTGTCAGTGTTATATTGTATATTTCTGTCAGTTTCTTTAAATGTGGGTATCTTTCAGTTACAGCACCCTTCAGTTTACATTCAGTTTACATTCCCTTCCCAGCAAGTTTCACGCTTCTCAGTGTACTCTGATCTGTTCCTCCGTGTGAGTTTCCCTCAACTTTCTTCATCCCTGTCCTCCCCCCCCCGCAGCAATGCAGTGCACAGGGGGACAGGTGTACCAGGAGTGTGGGCGCCCATGTGGGGGCTCCTGTGTCGACCTGCGGTTAGGCTGGAGATGCGAGCAGCAGGACGAGGCGCCCAGCTGCGTGCCAGGGTGCCAGTGCCCGGCAGGTCTGGTGCTGGATGACAATGGACAATGCGTGCCAGCCAGCATGTGCCCCTGCTCACGAGGGGACCAGGAGTTCCAGCCAGGGGCCACTATGCAGAGCAACTGCAACACTTGGTGGGTGGACAGGACAAAAGTCAGCAACGTGCTACTTTGTCCATTTTCACATTCCATTCCACCTTAAGTTCTTCCGAAAAAAAAACCACACGGGTCAATTAACTAATGAATTTAATTTTTATTTGCTTTGTTTTTCAAAATCAAATAATCGCATTTAATTACAGTGTATTTTCTTGTTTTTTTAAATAGTCTAATTTCTTCTTCTCATAAAAATATAAAGCTATTTAAAGTTCTTATTTTGTCCCAGTTTAGGTGAAAGATGCGGTAAAGTAAGATATTGTAGACGTAAGATAGACTAGACGAGCATAACCACTATTTCTTGTGTTATCTCTGAACTCAGAAGGTGGTTTGGTCTTCCGGAATATGCTTGGCTCTTTATTAGGATATTTTATTTGTATTTCTGCATATGTGTGTGAGAGTGTACATGGGTGTCTGTGTGTGTTTATATGTGTATGTGCGTTTATGTGTCTTGAAATCCCAGTGGTGCAAGAGCTCTGATGAAATCACCCTATGGCCTGCATTCTCTAAAACCAGGATAGGTTGATTTCATTGCATCTCTTTGCCGCATGACAGCATGAGTGGGTCTGAACTAGTGCAGAAAAGTCCAGCCAGCATTATACATAGTTTGCCCGCCTTTTGTGCAGATTTGTGGGTATTTGTCAGTGTGTTTGTGTTTGTGTGCACACATATCTGAGAGCAACAGGGTGTTTGTGTCCCTGAAGTGTGTATATTAATGTACTGTATGGTTTTGTGGCTGTTGGTCCTGGTGTACTTGTGTTACATTGTGTTATAGTCATGTTATAACTTTCTAAAATGTACTATCTGGCTGCACAACAACCAGAAAAGATTTCTTGCCATATTGTTCCATAAAGTGGTAAAAGTGGAGAAAGAGTAACATTAATTAATACTTTGTGTTTTTTGACTTGGCTTGGGTTTATCTAACATGCTAAAATGTTGCCTGTAATGTCTGTTCAGAGGTTACAAGTTAAAACTTCACATGCACTTAAAGAAGAAACACTCCCATTACTTTAGACTAAGTGTCTAGACTGGGATCATTTAGTATAATTTACGATGTCATTGACCCTATTTCTTTCTCCCTCTGTTCTGATGCTCTGTTGATACGCAGTGTTTGTGAGCACGGGGTATGGAACTGCTCCGACAACCCCTGCCCCGAAGTGACCCAATGCCCTGGGGGGCTGGTGTACTCCCCGCAGTCCTGCCTGCACACGTGCGCCAACCTGGATACACCAGAGCCCTGCGCTGACCCCTTATATGGCTGCGTCTGCCCTGAGGGGACCGTGATGCTGGTCAGTGTCCTGCTCCCCTATCCCCTAGCCACCAATGAAACGTGTCCGCTGCGATAGGTCCATGTGCCCTGACTGACAGGAACTGCACCACTTCCAAGTGCACCACTGCCTGTGGAATTCGACCACATGCACATTACCTCTGATCTCATTGCAGGGGGATCGTTGCATACCCCCCGAGGAGTGTCCCTGCCACCACAACAGCCAGGCATACCAAAGCAACGACACAATCACCAAAGACTGCAATATATGGTGAGCCCCCCCCCGTACAATAGGAGACAACAGCAGAAATAATAGTTCCAGGATAAACCCTTACCTGTCCACCTCCCAGCGTGTGCCAGGAGCGGCGCTGGCACTGCGGGAACTCCCTCTGTGCTGGCACCTGCGTGGCCACGGGCGACCCGCACTACATCACCTTTGACGGCCGTGCCTACTCCTTCCTGGGCGACTGCGAGTACATGCTGGTGCAGGAGCAGGAAGGGCTGTTTGGCGTCAGTGCAGAGAACGTGCCCTGCGGCAGCTCCGGTGTTACATGCACAAAGTCCGTCACTCTCACCATGGGCAACACCATCATACACCTGCTGAGAGGTGGGTAAAGTTCAGATTCTGCAGACCCTGGAAGAGAAAATGCTTCCCTCCTTCAAATGCTTCCCTCCCAGTACTTGGGGGACACAGGGACTGCCGGTTTACCAGCTACCTCCTAATCTGATTTACATCTGGGAAGAGGTGAGATCGTTCCAGAAACAATTGTTCCATTTAAGCACTAAAGAGAGCCGGTCCTCGTGGCCTGGAACTCCCGACCCCTGGCCTAGAAGGGGGTCATTGAGTTGCATCCTGTTATAATGTGCATTGGCTGTATGCTGTCGACTATATCTCTTTCTATATCTGTTTCTTTTGTCCCTCGCTATCTGAGAGTTCAGAGGGAGAAGGAGTTGCTTGTATATAACAGTTTGCTGTAGGGCGGACAATTGAGAAATAAAAATTCAACTAGTTTCAGCAAATCCGGCGGATATTACATAAGTAGGCCCGCAGTTTCAGAATCTGCAGTCAGTTTTGCTTTAGCTACTGTAATTTAGTATATATCCTTGTTTAAGTGCTTTACTTTAATGGAACTTTTCCCCTAGCCCTCTCGCTGCTCTGTATAGGACCCGATGGCACTGGTAGGGAGGAAGCGTTCCATTCGAACTCCATTGTTCTGCGCCATAAATTTCAGAATCTCCGTAGAATCTATACTTATGAATATGTGGTGGGAATTCGCCACAGTTTATATTTACATTAAAAACTTTGTGCGCGTACACGTTCTATTGATCAGTCTTACTTTTATTAGCTTCTATATCTAAAATATATTTTCAATCTTTTGTTCAAAATGACATAATTTGAAAGTATGCAATCTGTTCTACCTTATATGTAGATTTCAGGAAGGCGCCATTTACTACTGTTATGGAAATTATTATGATTGGGTTCTATCTCTCTTAATATACATTCATGCAATAATCATATATTAGCAACTTGACCATGAGCGAAGTTGTACAAGTCTCAAGATAAGGTGTTCTTTGTGGACTGAACTTGAGGTTAGAATTATTCGGTCTCATGTTTGTTTGAAGGGCAGAGGCCCAATCTGGAGGAGAGGTTGAGCTGACCTCTTCTGGGTGAGGGGGGCTGTGGAAGGTTACTGCAAAGAGTGTGCTGTACTTTTCCACTGAATGAATGATGACGATTTCTGTAACTGGTTTGTTCATGTGTATAAGTATGATGTGAATCCAATGATTGGGGCTCTCACTCTTTAGGAGGGGGAGACTCTTGCTTGAAAGCATTAAATCTTTGTTAAATAGATATTGTGTCTAAATGCTTAATGTACCCGAGTCTCACCACTGAAGTAATTCTGCTTTTAGGAACATTCAAAGAATCAGATTCATTTAAATTTATTTCAGCTACCTCAAATATTTTTTCAACCTCAATTATCAAATATATATATTTTACTATTGTCACATAGAATAGCTTGTTGGAAAGAAGACAAACTAATCTTTAATGATACTTTGACCTCGAAAAATGTAAACGCACTGAAGAGTTCACATTGAATTTAGACAATTATCTCCAGTATCCATTCACCCACAATTTTGGCTATGTCAACGCACAACTGTTTACTACTGTAGAAGTGTATTCTTGTAATGAGTGTGCTCTGTGGGTGTTCCATTCAATTCGTTTGCTATGGCCTCGCGCTACAATTCCAGCGATTCTGGCAGTTTGCCGGCTGAGCCCAGAATCAATAGTGTTCTATTGCCCACCCTACTGTAAACGTTGTTTAACCATGTTTCTGGTGTTTCTGTACTCAACAGGGAAAGCAGTAAAGGTTAATGGCATGCCCGTTATTCTACCCAAATCATACTCTGGTAGCGGCCTGCACCTGGAGCGGATCGGCCTCTTCGTCTCCCTCACTTCCCGGGTTGGGTTTACCGTGCTTTGGGATGGAGGTATGGCCACCAGGGGGAAATGCAGTGAACGCTGACAACGGAGGAACCATTGATACTTCACGAGGCACAGCCAGCCATGTGGAGGCTCCCCTTGTTAACCCAGCTGTGCCTCTGCTCTACCCTTTTAATGTTTGTGTACAGGAATGCGGGTGTACGTTCACCTTGACCCAAAGTTCCGCGGCAGGGTCGGGGGTCTGTGCGGGAACTTCGACGGGGACTCAGAGAATGACTTCACCACGCGCCAGGGCATTGTGGAGTCCACGGCGGGGCTCTTTGGTGACTCGTGGAAAGTCAGCCCGTCCTGCCCCGATACCCAGGGCCGGGAGCTCCGTGACCCGTGTGTGGTGAGTACTTTGGGCCGCTCAGGCCTGAACTCCCAGACTGTGCTGTGTTGAGACCAAATGTAGAATCACCAACTCTCTGTACCTTCCATCTAGGTATAACATCCAGTCTCATCCTAAACATTCACTGCTTATATAAGGCTTAGTTTGCTTAGACTCAGTTATGAGGAATGTAGAAGTATGTCTCTCCTCCTGTAAAGTGTTGGTGGTAGATTTCCCATTACTTTTTCTTGTGTGCCATCCATCGGTTATGAATTATGAGACACTGTAAAACCACAGCGTAATGTGGTCAAATGCACCACAGAGATTCAAGTTTGAGGGGAAAGTTTGAAAAGTCAAAGGCAAGCGGTGGTCCTGGAGCTTGGTGTGACCTGTGTGTGGCCCGTGTCCCCCCAGGAACACCCCCACAGGGTGACGTGGGCCAGGAGGCACTGTGGTGTGATCACACAGGAACTCTTCGCACCTTGCCACCCCGAGGTGCCCGTCCAGCAGTTCCATGACTGGTGTGTCTTTGATGCCTGTGGGTGAGTCCCAGAACCCTCTGGCTATTGCCTATGACCCAACACTTATATGTAATCACCTTTTCTTTCAATGTTATCACTCCCAGGTGAAGGTTCAGTGGTGAAAGCTATGGACATTTTTCTTCACCAGTCAATATGCTTACAGCCAGCCCACTCCAGACAAAGCAGTGCTATGGCAATTGAACACCACTGTGCTCCCTCAGTCACAATCAGCTAATGACACAAGCTGATTTTCTATGTGCATTTACCAACTGAGCCTCTTGGGAAGCTAGTCACTCCATAATTGACTGAGTATGTTGTTTAACTGGTATAAATATTTTGCAGCTGTGACTCTGGCGGGGACTGCGAGTGTCTATGTACAGCCATCGCTTCCTACGCGGAGGAATGCAACCGCAGAGGCGTCTACATCCGCTGGAGATCCCAGGACCTCTGTCGTATGTTGAGATTGAGAAAAGATAAATACTGACAAAACTAACCCTTAAACTGCAACATGAGCCATAGAGCACTGTTCCCCACAGTGGCAGTACAACATCACAATATCTGCTGTTCTGGTCTGGTTTTTTTTTTCACTGGGTAGGGGTTATGAAAGTGATGATAAGATACTTTGCCATGCTTTGATTTCCATTTCTCTGCAGCCCTGCAATGTGAGAAGGGCCTGGAGTATGAGGCTTGTGGTCAGGCTTGCGCCCCCACCTGTTCTGGCAGCGCACGGAATCCTGATTCGTACTGCAGTGCACTCTCCTGTGTAGAGGGCTGCTTCTGCACCCCTGGGACCTTCTGGAATGGTAAGATCTAGCTTGGCCGAAGTACGCCTTGGACCGCTGCGAGCCTGCTGACGCTGCCTTAGGTGGCACATGAAGAGAGAAGGTGCAGACGCATGCGTACCCTGTCACATCCTCATCTGGGGGCGTGTGGCACTGCAGCATCCCATTGGTTTTCAGATTTAGCATTACCTCATCCATGTTTGCAAAACCCATTGACTGAGCAAGTTTATTGAGCCAGAGATAAAAGAGGATAGATAAAGTCATTAAAACAATTGTTATACCACTGGCTTAGATTTTTACTTATTCAATCTGCATGCTACATTGTTGCAAATAAGCTTTTGTTTGCATTTCTGATTAAATATGCTCAGCTTGTCAGAGAGAAGGTATAAAGGTACACATTAGGGTTAGGCAAAGGTACACATCCTAGGCATGGCTCAGTTATCGTAAAGATACTGAATATCAAGGATTGACTAAATAACCTGCTGATAACATCAGGAGACTGTGATATTGCAAGCTAAGTAAATTGCTCTGTGTAAAAGTGTCTGGTAAGCAAATATATGACAATTTCCTGAACTTAACCATTGGACGTTTTTCCAGTATCTGTCGACCATTTGAAAGCTATGTCACTGACTTTTGAAATATTTGACACGAGACACATACATCTGTTGCACTCTGCATAACAGCAAATGCATTTTCAAAACGTACATATTTATTCAACATTCAACATAACTATATAATGCTTTTTGGTCAAGCAAAATTATCTCCATCTCCATCACTCAAATTATTGATTTTAAATACAAGCATACATTTACAGTCATTTAATTATAAAGATAAAAAGGTAGCAATAAAGAAAAAACTTTTCATTTGAGAACACTTCTATGTAGCCTACTTTCATAAAGGCAACATATCACAATATAAGTATACAAGTATCACAATACAAGTATTTTTCCAAATGACAGAGCACGCAGTTAAGGACTGAGAACAATTAATGGCATTTGCCATAGCACTGGTTACTGTATATGTGACATAACAATTCCTGAAAAATGTTCAGAATTTTGAGTTGACATAATGCATGAATACATATGTGTTATCTTATTTTATAATAAATACAATATATACACGCACACAGACACAAACAATGAAATGACCAAGATATACTTTTATACACTAAATTAGCGCACTATTTCAACGTGCAAAATATGAAGTGAATGATAACTGCTATTCCCAATTTATCTACAGACATCCTTACTGGTGTCATTCGAGACAAAGGATACATAAATGTCTTGTGACATACTATAAAGTGTCATGTGGTCTGCACAACTGGAGACTTGTGAAAAAACTAAAACTCTATCCTATTAAATTCCACATTCTGTTTTCTTCCTTATGTCAACTGTGATGACAGAAGAAAATATCTGTCATGTGAGATGTGTTATAACACAATGTTATAACGATATACCTTACGTGTGTATAAATGCATCAATGTAACTTAACCCCAAAGTTCGAAACATTTTTTTGTGGTAAATTATTCTAAGTCGCATGGCACACATTCACATGTATGCTAACACATGCCATATAT
>JAOYSI010015741.1:26068-37873 GCA_025775065.1 Hiodon alosoides | reverse complement strand
ATTTTAACCAAACCAGTAACCATGATGAGTTATCATAATCATATTGATTATCTATTTTAACCAAACCAGTAACCATGTGTGGGTTATCATAATCATATTGATTATTTATTTTAACCAAACCAGTAACCATGATGAGTTATCATAATCATTGCTGATCGCAACCGAGCTGGCATCACGTTAACCATGACAACGATCATAAGTTTCAGATGAGTATAAAATATGTTGATTTTACTCACAATAGTCCAGAATCAAAGACAGCCATTAAAATTGAACTGTCATCTTCTACCATCACCTATTTACCACCACCAAGTCTCCAGTTTTCATCATACACTACATATGTCTTCTACCTCCACCAAGTCTCCAGTTTCCATCATACTCTACATATCTCAGACAGGTGGGCAGACAGGTGATATAGCAGGTCAATAGCACCAAAAACATCAAGTTTTCCAGCAGAATGCTTTACAGTACAGGAAAGAGCCCACCGCGTTCATGCCGGTATCCAGCGTCGCTACCCTCCTGGTGGGATCCACCACTTTGTTCTTTGTTTTTACGTAAGTTTGGTCTACTTTTTAAATTTGGTCTTTGTTATAGTTTGTGAATAAGTAATATACACAGTCAGTACTGCTTGCTCAGAAATTGTTCAGTTAATTTAACAATGGCTGTTTGGTTGGGTCTTCAAGACGCAGTAATAACAGTCTTTAACGGGCCTGGGTGGAACTGTCTACTTTATTATAATTGTTCGTATTTACTTCTATCCCATCGCCGTTGCGTGTGCATGTCTTATGTTGCGGTTGGACACGCAATTTAATTGATTTCGCTTACGTATGCGTCAGATTTTCGTGACGATAACGTATGATTCCCAATTGACTGTAGCTTCTCTCTGAACAAGCATTTACCGGATGTTTGACACTGCGGACAATGATTGTTGAATTGCATTGATATGGATCCTATTAAGATATCCATCCTATTCGGTTACGTTGTGTATTCCCCCCAATTTGCTGATTTAGCTGAAAATACAAAAAGAATTAACATATAATGCTAATTTAATTCCTTGTGGCGAAAAACTCCTACTTAACTGAAAGATGCATTTCCCCAAGTCCTCTACTTTTGCGTTTCGTATTTAGTTAATTTGGTCCAAGCCATCTACCTTACTTGCAATCGTTTTATTGAGGAGGATATTATTTCTTTTACTTTATTTTCGATTTTAAGCACACACAAAGAACGTAGCTGCGTGCGGTTCTTGTAAAAACCATTGAGAGGACTAAACTAGTTCTTGCTTCTACTCAGAAAGAGAAACTCAACGAATCGGTATTATTATCATCCTTTCTGATTTTTACAATTGGAGGCGGAATATTTCGTTTTTGGTATGTCGTTTCGAAGAGCTGTCAGGGTTTTTTGCGGGCTTGCCGGTACATCAGCAGTACTTGTGGCCACTGCTGATTTGCACGGACAATTTGGGGATGTTGGATTAGCCAAACGTTTTAAAAATTGGACTGTATTTACTACCATTCGAGCTGCACAGCCGTCGACGTGGGCATCGAACAACCAAAATCTAACCGTGGCACCAAGCGGTAACGTCTGGGACACCAACTGGGATAAGTACGTTCAGTTTCTAAATCTCTGATTTAGTTGGCCGTTCTTTTGCTAGCTGCGTGAAAATAGATGGTATAATATGGTGTATTAAATCGGAATTCATTTACCAAGTATTACATTTAAATGTATGCTTAGCTATAGTAGTTTAACTGAAGTGATACAACGGATACAGATATATTGGGTTTTAATGAGTTGTGTTGTATCCGCTTCTATAATTGTTAAGAATATGTTTGATTTTGTGACGTTTAATAATCCGCTACGATAAGTTTTTGGGGAGCTTGTAAAAAAGGAAGGAAACGATACATGGATTTTGAAACTAGAGTTCATTTCTGTAGGCGGATATCGTGTGTTAGACCATGTTGTTTTTAGGGCTAAGATAATTTCCATGTCCGCTTGATTAGACGAGACCCCGTTTTAGAAATGAACGCGAGAAAGCGGAGACACACGGACGGTTCGATCGAAGACGTCGGTGCGGAGCTGGAGAGCTGCAAACCCAAAGCTACCCGCCACATCTTCCTGATTCGGCACTCCCAGTACAACCTTAATGGCCGTGGTGACAAAGACAGGATCCTGACTACTCTAGGTACGTTAACGTAGGTGGATGGATATGGGGTTTAATTTAGCTGGCAAAACAACGTTAAATCCGCGTCTGACACGGGCGTTGAGATGGCATGCAAGCAAGGTTCGATTACACACACATCAACCACGTATTAGATTCCTTTCTAGACCAGTTTCAGCTAGTGACCCGATCGAGATATGTTTCGGAACCAGCAAGCTAGTTCAGCTAAAACCAGCTCCTGACCAACAGGGTACAGAATGTGGAAACATGGATGTTTTTTTCTTTATCAACTTTCCTGTTAGTCGACAGACTGTGGTTCGAATCCAGCTCAGCACATTTGCCTTTTATGGAAAGGAGAGCTCCGGACTGAGAAACAGTGATTGGCTGTCTCTTAAGAACATTATTACAACTGTGAAATGTAGATAGATTTTTTAATTAATCCTTTGGCCAACATACTGCATGTTTGTATAAAACTGTAGGTTGCACAACAGAAAGATAAAAACAAGACAACAGAAAATAAAGATTTTCCTTCATTGTAAAATTGAACTGGCTAAAATGAAATTCATACTGCAGTCTACCAAGCCAAAGGCAGTAAAGCTAATGAATCCCATTCCTAATAGCAAACTGGTCACATTAATTGGCTATTCAAAAAACTGTAACATTTGAAGTAGAAAATGTATTATTTCTTTCTCTCTTTTTGCTACCAGTGAGCTCACCACTACGTACTCTTGATAGTGAAAAACTATAGCCCGCTGTAATATTAGTGATGTGAATGTCACTAGTTTGCCTGCTTTGCAGTTGTTAGCCCTGGCACTAATGATGGCCCGGTTGAAAGCAGCTTTAAAAAGGTGTGTATTAGACTGAAAGTGATTTGAGGTCTAAAAGAAACCAATCCATGATCTGCATCATACTGTGCCAGCATTGATCTGCCATAATAACCAATGGACTCTTTTATAATCAAACCACTTTGAGGTATTTAGTAGCCGCTGGTCTTGGGTTTTAACAACGGCTCATTCTCTCCGCAAAGGTCGTGAGCAGGCGGAACTGACTGGTCAGCGATTGGCTGCTCTGGGGCTGAAGTACAGCGTGATGGTCCATTCCTCCATGACACGGGCTACAGAGACGGCAGACATCATCAGCAAACACCTCCCAGGTCAGCAGAGTACCTTGGATTAAAGGTTTCCCGGTTACTTTAGTTCAGTACCTTGGATTAAAGGTTTCCTGTTTACTTTTACTGAGCATCAGCTCTGAATATGAAATGTCTCAGGAGGTGGAAAACCCAACTAAAATTCCATAACTCCTGTTCCCAACTGAGGCCAAGCCAGTAAGCTGTGATTGGCTTGTTTGCTGTGTTCCTAGAGGTTGACAGGGTGAGCTGTGATTGGCTTGTTTGCTGTGTTCCTAGAGGTTGACAGGGTGAGCTGTGATTGGCTTGTTTGCTGTGTTCCTAGAGGTGGACAGGGTGAGCTGTGATTTGCTAAGAGAAGGTGCGCCTATTGAACCCGTGCCGCTGATTGGACACTGGAAACCTGAGGCTGTGGTGAGTGAACGCTTTCTGAACGCTTTACGTGCAGTGAGAAGATCAGTCAGCACTCAGGATTTCATCCCCAGGTGTGGGTAGCAACAAATTAGCCACACCTGAGGGTTCAAATTGCAGGTTGATCACGGGGGGAAGTCTAAATAATCTCTCAAAATATCTATATGGTTTGGGGAATTTTAAATGCTATCAATTAAATTGGGTATGTGTAGTGTTCAAAAATTGGATTGCATGCATCACATGTGAACATGAGGCCTATCATTATGCCAATTACTGATTCTTTTTCTTTTTTACACTGATGGTATGACTTATTGATGCATAATGGGAGTTGTATTACGTTATTTTGTTCTATGGTATGGTGCTTCTAATCGTGCTCATAAGGGTTTACCCTATTGGTGCTAATGTTAGATGACATCACCCTGATGTTAGTTATGATGAACAGTGAGGTGATGCGTGGCCTCCCCTGCAGTATCATGAGGACGGGGCTCGGATCGAGGCTGCTTTTCGTCGCTACATTCACCGCGCTGATGCCAAGCAGAAGGAAGACAGCTATGAGATCATTGTCTGTCACGCCAACGTCATCCGCTATTTTGTGTGCAGGTACATGTCTCTGTCCAGCCTGAGCGTTCTGGGAGATGGAGGTGTATTGTCCGGGTCTGACAGACAGCGCGTCTCTCTCTTGTAGGGCTCTGCAGTTTCCCCCTGAGGGCTGGCTGAGGATGGCCCTGAACAACGGTAGCATCACCTGGCTAACAGTCCGGCCGAGTGGCCGGGTGGGTCTGAGAATGTTGGGGGACTCTGGTTTCATGCCCCCAGAGAAACTCACACGCTAACATCCACACGCTACCCCTGAGGTCTGACATGGAGGACATCTTCGCAAGTTAACCACAAATATCCTGCAATCTCTTTTTATTTTTATACATGGATGAATTTGCGGATATACCAACTTCTTTGTTTACTCGTGCTGTGGTTTCAGAGGTTTGTACAGTTTGGTTGATGTTGATATTTTTGTAAGCAGTGCCTCGTTATGAATGCTAAATCGAAATACAACTCTTTTACCTGTCATGATTATAGGGAGCAGATTTTTACACTTCAGAGTTGTTGTGGAAATATGTACTGCTGTACTGAAGGCCGACTGGCCACATGGCAGCCATGTTTTATTCAAATTAAGTCACTGACTGGAAAAATATTTTTTTAAATTTCTAGATAAAAATTCTCATAGTAGGAACAGAAGAAATTCCTTTCAGGTAGAGAATACATTCATAGTTAGCCTTCACTATTCGAGACTTATTTTTTAGTTTTTTGGGCGATTCAGAACCCTGAGCTGAGGCCCCTGAAGTACATGCACGTTGACTGAAATTCCAGATCAGTATTGTTACTAGGGTTGTTACGGTTCACCAAACCTATAATTCTGTGCAAATTGCAGTCTAGAGTCACAGTTTGGTTTTGGTACAGCAGAGAAATTAAAGGCCAACAGTTACGGGGTGTTGAATTCTCAAATTTGGCCTCAAATTAAATGTTTGGATTAAAATAGGTGTTATATTGGGTTTTAGGCATAAGTAGGGGTAGAATACAATGTTTAAGAATGTTTTAAATAGTAACACTTCACCAAAGTCTAACAAACATCAGTAAGATGGCCATTAATGACCCCACTGTTTAAGTAGGCCTACTTCTTATCCATGTTCTTTAAGACTAACCAGTCACGAGCTGCTGAAACAGGTACTGACGATGCCTGTACTGAACGCTTCAGCGTGAATGTATACCCATAAACCCCTCACTTCCTACAACAGTGAAGATTTGGGCCCTCACAGGTATATGAAGGATAAAGGATAAATGTAGTGAAGTAAACAACTAGTATTAGTCCATTCATTTCATTACTTTGTAGTAAATAAATAAACACAGTAAGGTGTAAAACCATTTAAAATAGGCATTCATTAAATGTTTACTACAGGAGTATCAGGTTTCCTTTAAAGACAGTAAATATTTTGTATAATAATTGTAAGTGCTTAATGGAGAAACTCTGAGTTTGGCCTGCATCTGCTCCTTTTCACAAATAAGAAGCAAGTTCCCCGCAAGGAAAAATTGTGCAAAATATTTAGGTTAAAATGTTTTCCTAAAAAAGATATTTCTGCTCAGAAGAATTATGGAGTTTGTGGACGACAAATGATTATTTTTTTTAAATACATTTTGACTATCTGTAAAAATATTAATATTTCAATGTTGTCAGCCCAGTCTTACAGACTCTTAAAACGGGAAGTCTCATGTAGATATTCCTAAAAACCTCTGGTCAGAGAAACAGCCCATACTTTTGTGCTGCGATGTCATCACCTGGTCGACCTGGATGGCGCTTGGCGGTCACATGGGTTTCTCGCCGTGATTTGGTGTACGACTAGCATAGGTAAGCCTGTAAAAGTCAGGCCCAGTGGGGTGTCTGCCAGGCGTGGACAGCACACAGCTCCAGGGGTAGTCAGCCTTTGGGCCAGGCCAGCTAGAAGACAAAGTTCACACCATCATTGTCGTCCCCCCGCCCCAGTTTATGAGTCATTCATGGAACCTTGAGCAAGCCCCACCTCTGCATCTCGCCGGAAGAGTAGGCCAGGATTGTGTGTTTCCACTCAGCAATGCTGGGGTATTTCTGTGGGTCAATGTCTGCAGTGGTGAGGGCTGACGGGACCTCTCTGTCCAGCCTAGTTGGAGTTTCTCTGAGGAAAAAATTGTAAAAAGTAGAGTTAAGATTCTGTACTTTCAGCACAGCTGTGATATAACCATTTCACCATCAGGTTCTCGTTTGTTTCTTCGTGATTCTACCGTACAGTAAATTGACCTCAGGTTTGAATCGGTGCTTACAGTGATGACTACTTCCTATGCAGTGGCTGCCGTGGTAACTCAACATAAATTCCCTGTTTACCGTCTACTTACCCGTCCACAAACAACCCCCGTCTGGCAGAGTACAGGTTTCTGGGAATGCAGTGGTCTTCCTCTGAGCTGTCTAGTGACTGGTATGAGCTGGTGCTGGAAGACGCAGAGCAGCCGCTGGCCCTGGGCAGCTCCTCGGTGCTCTCCTCCTCGGCCGTGAAGTACTCGTCTGAGCTGCTGCTGGACACGTCCCACAGATCCCCATCAACCTCACCATTCCCTGGTGCCTTCTGGGAGAGTACTGCAACCTTCTTGAATTCTGCCAGAAGGTTGGAAACTGGAGAAGTGTGTACTGGTGTCTCCAGGGTGGGGCACAGCCAGTCCTGAGTCACGGTCGCATTGAGATCAGTTTTGTTTGCGACACGCTTCGACTGGCTCACCGCCTCCAAAGGGCTGTTTAAGACCGAGGTCCTTTCTCTAAGGCTGGTGTTCTTAACCTGCTTTTCAATGTCATTTCCCGGGTCCAGAAAAGCCCCGACCGATAATGAGTTACAAATGTTTCTGCCTGAATCGGAGGGAAAAAAGGAGCAAACTTATACAAAATAGTCCTGAAATAGTCTCAAACCACACTGAAATGCAGAGACTTACCTAGAGGAAGTGATACTCTGCCTTTCCCAGAGTCCTCCAGAGCAAGCTCACTATGGTTCTTTCTGTTCAGATACTCCTCCAATGCTTGCAGTCCGTCCTTGGTAGACAGGTCGACAAAACAGCCCAGGAAATCCCAGAACTCTGCCCAGGGGTAGCCCAGACTATGGGCCAGTTCCCTGTCAAAGCACACAACACTGTCATTCAAACCCCATTTCTGCTGTGGTACTCCCACAGCTCTGAAACAGTGTTCCGCAAGTGCCGGCTAAAAAGCTAACTACCCACTACTGAGACGACTACTCTATTAAACATTATTAGGGCCAGCTAGCCTTTTTAATATCTTATTTAATATCTTATATATCTGACTGTGTAATCATAGCAGCCTGTACATCTGCAGCATACACTTTTCACAGTCCTGCTGTAACTTTGGTCAGAAACTTACCAGCTAAGACAAAAACAAGTATGGAGGGGATAGAAAGTGAGTTTAGTTGAGTTGACTAGCTAGGTATGTCTGTTTTAGTGTTTAAAAATCAAATGCTCTTTTTTTTATCTGATTTTTCTGACTTCTTGTAAAGATCTAATATTTAAAGCTGTAAGATATAAAGCTTTCGTTTACTTTTAAAGAAGCAAAACAAGTAAACGATAAGAGTCCACAGGAAATATATAACTACTGTGGCGGATTCATACCAAAGTTTCAGCAATAAAAACCATTTCTAAATGGTCTTTTGTGTTTTAGAAACGTATTATAAACCTCAAGTGCATCATTGCAGAACGCATTTAGGTCATTAGATAAGACCCCTGTAGCCATGCCAATATTCATTATAAACCATTCTCTCTCTATTCTCTGTAGCTGACCATTTCAGATTCCAGGGAATGCTTTGCTGTAGGCTGATTTAAGGAAGTGGAAAACAAGGCTGGCAAGCGGCCATCTGTTGCAGCCTGTGACACACCTGCCTACTCTCTCTGCCCCACGGTCTGGATCTGACTTTAGGATTTTGTGGAAAAACTCTGCTTGGTCTCTAGGGGGCGTTTTCCACATCCGGCGGAACCCCTCTGCCTACAGGAAAAAATACCCAGAATGACTCCATTAAACTGGGAACCTCCTCTCCCCCAGAATGATCAGAATGTCCTGAAACCACCGATTGTACCTTTGACAAGCAAAGGGGACCAGCAAAAGCGCTCACTGCCATCACAGGATCCTTAGGACTTCCTGTCAGTCCAGTACTCAGCCAATGGGGAACGGTATCCAAAGTTTTAGGTGACCAAAGGGCTCCGATCACAGACTGGGAAGAGTTGTCTGTGGCCCTCAGTAAGGGTACATAGAACTTATCTGCATCAGAGAGATTAAGGAGTCGTAGTCAGGAATATAGTCAACAACATTATCAGAATTAGCCATTGGCCACATTTACCTTCCAAATAGTCTTTAATCTTCCGCTTTACTTCCATTGACTTATTGTTTCTTTCACAAATGATCTGTGGAGGAAAAACAGCTAAATTAGAATTTCACTGCTCTGTCTTCTAAAAGACTTAATGAATGAGAGGGGAGACCCAAGGTGAGGCTGAAATGAGGCTCTGGTCACATACGCTGGCTGGGGTCTGTTGGTTCTTGTTCTTGCGGTTCTTGTCGGTAACTGGGTGTGAACACAGTACCTCCACCACCTCAGGAGACCCAAACTTGCAGGCAAAGTGGAGCGGAGTTTCAAATGCCTAGAAGGAGACAAAGCCTGAAAGTTCACTGGAATGTGACAGGAAATAGGGGTAGGGTTGAGGTACATGTGAGCACTTACCACTTTGTCAGGGGTGTTGAGGTACAGATCCACAATGTAGTGGATGCGTTTCCACAGCATATCTTTCTGGTCGTCTGGATACATGAGGGACATGAACTCTGGGTTCTCCAGGGTGTCCAGTAGCAGCTGGGCGATATCTGGTTGGTTTTCTTTGGCGGCCACATGTAGGACATTGTACCGACAGCCCTCCTGAAACCCAAAACCCAAAACCCAAGATAGTACACTTATGGGATACACAGTTCTGTATGAAGTTGGCAGTTATGCATATGCAACTTATTGCTGCTAAAGCCAGGGTCACATCTGAAAGGTATTGGCATTATAAACACAAAGCTGACTTTCTGCGTGCGTGCGTGCATCTGTCTGTCGATCCGTCCATCTTAGTTTTTAGTTTTCCTTCATAATTTGGGCGCTGCAAAACTTGTGCAGCTTACATTTTCCACTTAAGTGAGAAGAGTCAAGTAAATGGTGTGATGGAGTAAGTCACATGTCATTTACCCCGTGAAATGACCCATACAGGCATACAAGCATACCTGGACCAAGGTGGGGTTGTCCCCAGAGCCAATCAGGTAACGCGGGTTGTTCCACACCAGCTCACGAAAGGTAGCCACATTGCCCGCCTCCACAGCTTTCCGCAGCTTGCCAGTCAGGTCTTGAGTGCGCGGAGTCCGAAAGGTGTTAGCCCGTTCAGCGTCCACACAAGGGTGTCCTTCTGAAGGAACAAGCATCACAGAAAGGGCTAAAAGCTAACTTACATACCAGTGTGTGAATCACGGCCTGGTCATCTAAACCCTACCTCACAGACACACCAGTGCCTGCATTAGAGCTGGTAACCTGAAGCCCAGTCATTATTTGATTATATCTCACCTGGTATTTAATGTATAAATTATATGCTAGTAGACAGGGAACGCAAATGTCAAATACCTTGACCCCCGAGGACTGGAGTTTAAGACCCCTGACCCACAGTGTCTGAACAATGAATGGATTATGGAACATTTTGAGAATGTAAACATTCTGAACACTGGTCAGCTCGAGTAATAACAACTACCCAATTCAATAAACAGATTATGGAGATTCGGCTCTTACTTAAAGATTAAAACTGAAATATGCCCAATGCACCAGTTGAAATCCTCTAGGCCTAAAAAAATTATCTGGGGGACAGCATACCTTGCTTCCCAGGCGACACATCTAGTGCAGCTTTGCAGGGTGAGGGACAGGAGTCCAGGGCCCCTTGGGAAAACTTCTCTGCTTCCTCTCGGGTGGAGAACATCTTGAATCGAGCTCCTCTCATCATCCTCACAGCCTTCATGGCCTCCACGTCATCGTCATACACATGGACCACACCTGTGGGGAAGGCGGAAGCCCTGTTAGGTCCCAGAGTAGGAAACTGAGACCTTGAGAACCATAATACCCCCTAATAGATATTTCCGGAAGCAATTAAGGCTAAGAACATTTCCCATTCATGCAACAGCAGTGCAGAAGTCGCATATCCAGTTCCTTAGTAAAGTAGAAGAGGGTTCATCCCCGTCCTGGCTAAGAGAAAGGGTGTCTCACCACTTCCCTCGGGCACATGGTCTAATGGTGGACAGACCCCATAGTAGTGCAACGGGGTCGCCTTATCATGAAAACGGATAGAGTGAGGAATATGGGCTGGTTCCGAAAGGGTTTCCTCCTCAGGTGGGGCACCGTCCACCAAGGCGTCCGCTTCCACAACGCCCATTCGTCTCTCCAGGACGGTGCGAGCCAGCTTCTTCTCAAACAGGGCCCTGGTGGTGTCTGTGACGGGTCCGCACTTGAGCCCCGCCCCGATAACCTCCTCTCTGAGCTGGTCGGAGCTGAGGGTACGCAGTCGGCTCAGAATCTCTTCCATGCTTTGTGGGTCTGGAGCAAGCAGCTCAGTCAGATTAACACTAAGCAGGGGTTCCTCAGTATCTGTCCAAGAGAGGTAAAATTCTGCCATTAAAACATTTAAATAATACGGACCGATCCGGAGTAGGCCTAAAAACAGAAATGTCCCCTAGCTTCCATAGTTCCATGGTCATTGGGACAAGTAGGGTGAACCTTTCTGACAAATTCTCTGCAGCACATTTCCTGGTTTAATATACGGAGGGTTGTCAGATTATAGGCACAGAGATTGCCCATATTCATCAATCTCAAAGGTTTAAAAACCGGGCGTGGACTTGACAGTTGTTAGTAGAACCCTATAAGGCGTGTCCAGAATCTACTGATGGCGTCTGGCAACTTTTTATACTTTACCAGCCGGCGAACACTAAATTATTCCGTGACTAAAAGCAAGGGCTCTAAATGTCGAATAACAGAAGGGAAACTCCAAAATTTAATACATTTATTTACCATAACACATTAATTTCGTAGTCTCGTAGTAATCGAGACTAGCCATACCAATTAAATAACTTGTCTGCCAGCGCCTGCTGGAACACAGTCTTCATCATCCGTAACTAAGGTGAAAGTAGTATTTCAGCACCTGGATACTAAAATAAACGTAGAGCAACTGAACCATGTTAGTTTGTTCGCTTTTGAATTAGCTGTCAAGCTATATTCAGCTAGCCGAGTAAACACTAATACAACAACATAATACTTCCAGCCAAATCTTTACGCAATGTCAGGAATACAGATTAATCATAAGATATTGGCGATATCTGGCTCCCAATAGTTAGCAAGCACTACGGTTGTTTTTTCAACTTTTAATGGCGACTAGCATCCGTTAGTCTGTATTGGTAAGGATTTATATATTACAAAGTTTATATGAACACGTAATTAAGACTTTGTTACCAGTTCGTTAGCTTTGCATACGGTCCCAGACAGTTCGCTGC
>JAOYSI010015741.1:0-25968 GCA_025775065.1 Hiodon alosoides | reverse complement strand
GCTGCGTTACAGATTTTTATCCGGGCTTGCTATTCCAAACCACTAACGCTACATTCTAAACCAACACGGAAACAGCTCCGTTCGTTTAGCAACTTTAGACCTCCAGTTTGGGTCAAAATAAAAGTCCCCTGAGTGATCGGAAACGAATGTAGAATAAATATAACGACGGGTTTAACGAAAACGTTTAAAAATGTTACGTCCATTGTATCCACATAGTCTTGCACCCTCGGCTTTTTAAAAGCTTATGTGTATGTGTGCTTTAAGGTTAACATGTCATTAAAAACATTTATATTGATAGTAGTCTCATGTATCCGTTTTTCTTCTGGTACCAGTACCGGTGCGTTCTACCAAGAGGGTGGAGACTGCAGTACTATAAATAATTATTTTCAAAATAAGGCCTAAAAAGTGAACAGCTGGCATTAAATTAATTTGGGTGTGCGGACAGAGCATTTTACGCTAATCATCGAATAAATTATTAACCGCCTCTGTATATTCTTTTTCTTGTGTACAATGATTATTTAAATTTTACTCTTGCATCCATTCCTACATTCACATGAGATTATTTTGCTCTTAATATCTTTTCAGTTTGGGATTGACTTTGAGTATGAAGTCGTCAGGTTCTGGCCTGTGACTGGCATCTGCACAGCAGGAAGGGAGGTTCCCTCTACCCACTAAACTAGCCTTCTACAGTGTAAAAGGGACTGGCCGTACCTCGGAATAGGTAGGGGTTTATTATGCAGGTGGAAAAAAAAAAAACACCTGAAAACCCTCCAATAGCAGCAAGCTCAGTTATGACATCATAAGCAGCCCACACCAACTCAAACAATTAAATAAAAACAGGCGAGAGTGAGATGTGTGTCTAACCGCTGCTTCTAAGGTAGGGAGAGAGAAAACACACAAACGCCCCAAACTTTGTCAGCATAAACGTAATGGTTTCAGCTAGTTCTCTGCCTCATACTCGCAGGGATGGAGCCAACATGCTGCTGATGTTAGATCAAACTTTTATTTTGTTGCCTTTATAACCATTCATTTCCCTCCTCTGTTTTGCACACCTAAAATATACACAACACCACCACCACCAGAAAACCGCAAGGTTGGCACAGACTTCAGTGAAACCACTTGGCCCAGAAGTCTTATCCGTTCACCTGAATCACCTCAGGTCGCCTCCCATCATGGCATTTCAGCTTCCCTTTGCATAGACTGAATATGACATCATACAGGAGGCTCCTCCCATTAGCCCGTTGTCCGACTCCCCCAGCTCTCAGCGGTTGGCCACAATTGGTTTTCGTCTAAAAACATTTAAAAAGTCTAACAAACGTATTTTTAAAATTTTTTGTTCTATCAACAAGGTATTTACACTTAACAAAAATCAAACAGATTATATATAATTTTTCTCTGCATATCTAAATTAGGCAACAAAAAACCTCTAAATGTAACTTTGTAATATAGAAATATTTGCAGGTACCAAATTTGGTAAAATTGCATTCAAAATGAAACAGACAATTCCCCATGAGACAGTACATCTCCCTGGGATAAATAATGTAAGGTTTTATATTAACAACCAAAATTAAATTCTGTTTGAGGAATACCACAAAAAGTACAAATTTATATAAATGACTATACACAAGGAGTAAATAAGGAATGTACAGAATTCAAAATTTCACTTTGCACGTGAAAAGTTTAAAAAAAACTCACAATAAACAGATTTAATGTCTGATATATTACCATCAAGTAACAGTTCTGTAGAGAATGTCTTTTCAGTGTCAGTCCGAAGACCAGAGAACGGCAGGGTCTTCAGCTTCGCCGTCTTGTCAGAGAGAACGCACAGAGATGAAACGGTCCACTTCAGCTGGGGTGGTTAATGTCTCTAGCCCCGCTCTGTGGGGGCTACATGGGGTCTGAAACGGGGCGTCTATCAGGGGGACATAGGGCGACCACCAGCAGGCACCAGTGGTGAAGGAGTAGCCAGTGTTGCAGTGGGGAGAGTCCGACTCAGGAGGCCGCCCCCTTGTGGGGCGGTGGGGCTGAGTCGAGGATAGTGCAGGCCCCCCAGCGGGGACATGAAGGGGGGCATGTGAGGGAGGTGGCCCTCCAGAGGTGACTGGTGGAACTGCAGGCGAGCACGGTCCAGGTCATCTCGCAGACGAATCCGGTCCCGCTCCTGGCGGGCACCGTCATGGGGTTCCCGGTCCCGGTAGCCACGCTCTGCTTCATACAGGAATCGCGAGCCTTGCAGGTCCAGTCGGCAGTGCAGGTAAGCCTCCCGGATTGGGTCCCTGTGGAACGAAGGGGGGGGCAGGCGCTCCCTAACACCCCCCAGAGGGCTCACTCCAACGAAGGGGGGTAAGCGGGTACGGTCCAGCGCAGTCAGGGGGGGCCGGACACCCATGGGGAGGTGAATAGGGCGTGGAAGGGGCGGGTCCGCGCAGCGAGGGGAGGGCGTTGACACTTCTGGCTCCTCCTTGATCTGCAGCTCCTTCTTTATGAAGAGTGTAGCTTCTCCTGGGAGCCGCTCCCTAGGCAGAGCTGGAGACTCCGGGCGCAGAGCCTTGGTAACGGGTGAAGGACGCCTCTCTTGGTTCACTTTCACCTTGATGTCTGTCACAGGGGTTGGAACCTTCTCTACAGCGCCACCCTGGTGGCGACCTGCAACATCTCCGGAGTTCGGCCTGCCGCTCCGTAGGAGGCTGTTGATCTGGTAACCGGCAGGAGCAGAGGAAGGAGATGAACGGCTGGAGTGGCCGTTGTGCTCCAGAGAGTCCCTGGGCGAGAGCAACAAAAACACAGACATTAACTCAGTTAATTCAATCGGGATACTTTAATTTTTCAAAATTCTCATAAAAACTTGGGTTTTTGTGGAATACAGTAAAAGCCTTTGAGCGCCTGACCTGTCTCTCTCCTCCTTGGCAACCAAGGAGTCCCTTTTCTCAGACTCCCTCTCCCTCCCCCGCTGATGGGCCGAACGGCAGGGCCACTGCGGGGGGGTGGGGAAGGAGGGAGGGGTCCGGTGCAAGCGGTTCCAGGGGTCATGATGAGGGAAGCCATGTCCTTCTTTATGTCCGAAAACCGCGTTAGATGCTTGATGGAGAGAGAGGGACACCGCATAAGGTGTGAAATCCTTTACCAAAGCCAAGACCCCAGAGCGAGGGTCAGTGACTGGTCGCCAGCACTTACCGAGGGAGGGACTTCCCAATCCTCCAAACGCACCGTTTACCAGGGTTCCCAGGCCACTGAAAGTGCAGGAGCGACTGAGAGGATCTGTAAAAAAAACAAACGGAGATGAGCAGACCGTGATGAGACATCACTGTCTGCTCATCATACCACAAGCATCTCCTCCTTTGGTTTCTTAGCCATTAGAACCAGTCGTCTCCTCTCCTCGATCTACTACCCTAATGACAGACAAGAATCCATATCTTATGTAACTAGGTATGGTGACTACTAAAACTGATCTTAGCCATTTACAAAAACAAAGAATACAGACACGTATCACACCAACACAGAGCTGGGGGTCAAGGCGCACTTTGGAAGGGCTTTTGGAATTATTCCTTTCCAGTGCTTTTAATGGTCCAAAAACAGACTGAATGAAAGAACTATTAAACTGATGTATGGCAGATTTGGCTCCATTTAATAATGTACTTGACGGTGCGTGAACAGGCGACCAGTTAGACCTACCGGCCAGCGGGCTGGTGGACAGGAAGTGGCCGAGGTGGGGGGAAGGGCTGTATGGTGATGCCACGGGTTGGGTGTGGCCTGCAGTAAAAGAAGGATTTAAAGCTCTGAGGATGAACAAATCTGAGAAGAACCAGTAAGACCTCTAGTGTTATTCCACAGGATAGAAGAATTAAGATGCAAGGCCAAATCAGGAAACGGCACTGCTCTACGGAAGATGTTCTACAGTTTATTTCTCTGTGGTCTTCCTGTGAAACCATCAGATGGAGGGGAAGCTGCTATGGTTTAGCCACTAACCTGAGGAGGAAAAGAGGGGTCGGGTCAGGTTATGGGGGTACGTGAACCCTGGAAACACTCCTGGTGCAGGAGGCCGGCTCAGCAGGTCAAGCTTTCTGTTAAGGTCCAACTTGTGTGGGTCTAACTGCATCTGCTATTGGAGAGAGATTAAGGCAGACACTGCTGATTAGTTTGTCCATTAGACCCTCTCTCAGCTTCTACCCCTGCTTCTCCACTACCACATCCCCTGCCTTCACCTTTATCTTCTGCTGCTGGTGGTGGATCTGCCAGGCAATCTGCACATGGACAGCACACCATTTACCAGGCTTCTGGAAGAAAATATACAAGCTCAGCCCCAAAAATTCAATCACAACTAATTCATATAAGATGTAACTGAGGAAATGAGTTTCTCTTACTCTGACCAACGTTCTAAAGGGATCTGGCACCTGTGAGTAGATACAGAATCATTTAAAATGAATGTTCGAGTAGTGAAATAGTAGACTGCCCTATCACGACGATAAACAGTGCACCATGAACACATTACACAAACGCCTGCCCCCGTCGTATGTTTGAACAGCAGACTACTTACCCGATGATCCTTCTGTAGCAGGGTGTGAGGAACTACCCCAGGGCGTGTGGCAGTATCCATGGGGCTGGATGGCTAATGAGACAGAGTTACAGACAAGGTGAGGCAGAGAGACACTAATCCAGACAAATGCAAAAACACAAACGGCCCCACACAGTTAGGCAAACAGACACACGTGTACACACACACGCACAGTTAGGCAAACAGACACACGTGTGTACACACACACACAGTTAGGCAAACAGACACACAGAGTTAGGCAAACAGACACAAGTGTACACACACACACACACACACACACAGTTAGGCAAACAGACACACATGTACACACACACACACACACACACACACAGTTAGGCAAACACACACACACACAGTTAGGCAAACAGACACACGTGTACACACACACGCAGTGCTGCTAGCCTAAATCCAATAACTGTGTGGTGCTATAGCTGGTCTGGTGAAAGGAGAGGTCACTGACCTTGGGCTGGAAAGCTCCCTGTAGGGAGCTGAAGGGTCCGGCGTGGGGCAGCACCGGAGGCATCGCTGGAGGGCAGGAGGTAAAGAACTGGAGAACGAGAGGTACAAAACACCAAGTTAAAGACATCGCCTACATGCGGCCGCCAGCATCCTCCTACTTCAAAAACTTCACTCCCACAAGGCCGCTATTTAACTAATTTATTGGGAAACTACCACATACTTGGTCACTGAACTCAGCCGGGATAATGAAAGAGAACGCAAAGTGGACTCACGTTTGAGTGTCGGACAAAGGGGTTATCCAGTTTCGGGGCATACTTGTCGAACTAGAAATAAAGAAAGAAGGAAGGAATAAACGACTAATCCAAAAAAACCTCCATCAAAAACGAATGTGCCAAAGTCACGTGATCAATGGCTCAGCAGCACTGTAAACCCAGGCTTCCATAACCAATCCAAGCATTCCTTCAACTGGGGCCGCAGGTGTATACAGGGTTAGATTAGGGTTAGCCCCAACCCTAACCCACAAAGTGTCAAATCAATTAAGAGCTACAATCTGGCACAGGACAGACACAAAACTCTTAAAAAAAACATTTAAAATTAATTTCATTTAACCAAAAGCAGGTTAGCAATAAAATGTAGCTTAAGGAAAGTACAGAGGAAGGTGAATAACCTAAGCCAAACCCCAGGTGACGGTGGGACCTTGGTGCAAAGGCGAGGGTTATTGGGAAGAGGAGAGGAGAGGAGGTACGCACCATAGGAGAAGTGGGGGGAAGTCCGGCATGGAAGGGCGAGAAGGTGTGCGTGTGCTGGTGCTGGTGCGTGTGCTGGTGCTGGTGCTGGTGCTGGTGAAACTCCGCCCTTAGCAGGGAACTTGTGGGAAGGCTGCGCTCCGAGGTTTGGACCAGGAAGCGGCTGTTCAGCTCCTGACGCAGAAGATCGTGCTCTGGAACACAGGGACCCAGAATCAGACAGGAGGAAAGTCCTGAAACCTAGCCATTTTGTGCAGAGCTTTATATTTACGCCTTGACTAAGTGTCATTTTCAAATTCAGACCAAATTTCCTGCTGTAAGTGAAGGCCATGCTGAATGAACAACAGTCTTGCTATAGGAATCAGGAGTTTTAAATCATACCAGGGTAACCGGCTGCAGGGTGATGTCCCACAATTCCGTTGGTGGAAAGAGCGGGAGGACTGGCGAACACGGCTGGGTGGCGATTGGCAGGGCTTGGCAAGGTGTAGTGGGAGGAAGAGAGGCTGGAGACAGAAAGGGGAGGGGCAGGACAAGGGGAGGAAGTTTGGTGGGACTGCAGGAGGTGGAGTCTGGAGTGACTGAGGCCGGTGACACTGTCGCTGGCGCGACTGCTGTGGAGAAACCATTAACAACATCAGCACGGAGAAACGGCGACAACGCGGGGGGAGAAGCCTAACCCTAAATCAACTAGGTGAAGAGAAGCTTGGGTCAGGTTACAGAGCAGCAGCAGCGTGGAGTGAAGGTACAGGCTCACCTGATGTACGGGAGCGAGTGGTCAGTCAGGTGGCTGGCTGCTGACAGGGTGTGCGGAACTCGCACCTCCGGCGCAGGCTGTGATTGGGTCCTGAGCTGGGGCAGGGTGGGTGCTGGGGCGGGGCTGGCAGCGTGAGGAGGAGGAGGCGGCGTCTGGGTGGGACTGTTTAAAGGTGGAGTAAACGGTGCCTCGTTGCTTTGCTCCTGGCTGCGCTGGAGTCCGGACACTTTAACAGCACCACACGACCTGGAAGAATGGTCCTCATTCGACGTTACACCTGTCAGCACAAAGACGGACAGCAGAATAAGCCAATGAGGCACGAGGGACGGAGATCCAACCTAAAGGGCAATTTGCCTGGGATAAACATCAGAGGAAGCAGTCGCAACGAGCGTTCAGCCAATTGGCAATAAGCATGCAGGACAGCTCCCTGGTGGTAGAGTGTGGTTACTGAAGAGAAACGACGCCCCCACTGAACTGAACTCAAACATTATTTTTCCCAGATAATTCTGTCATAATACTACCCCCAAGACACTAACCCTAACCCTATCAATGTTCATCATACATCATCTGCCTCTCACACACAGAGCACCCTGTCCAGACAGACACGCACACACACCTGTAGTCAGACACACACACACACAACCTGTGTTCGCAGTGAGACACAATTATGTCCATTAAACACGGACACCATTCCACTGTCAAAAGGAGTAAACGGGAGAGAATATTCCTACCGTGACTAGCTGTGGTAGTGAAGAGCTTCTCTGATTCCATATCAGAAGCCTGAGAGAGAGAGAGAGAGAGAGAGAGAAAACTAGATTGGTTCAGTCCCCTAACTTTGACCTGGAGTCTGCCTTGCAGTCTTACATGATGGGCTGTCCCTGAGTGTCCAGAATTATTGCTTAATGATTTTGTTTGACCTTTCTAATGTGTTACAATTAACATCATTGTCAATATTTCTATAAAACAAATATAAACAATATACGGTATTTATTCCACCAGTAGAATCAAGCAGTGTTGCTGTTCCGTTGCCCGAACAGTTTAAACGGATAAAATACATTTTTGAAAATAAAAAATAACTATGAACATATAAATTTTAAAATTGTTTTTTGTGATTTGTGTCAGGCTGAACTGATTCAAAGATCCTTTCCACTCAAATTAAGCAGAAGTTGCTGAACTGAACTCTTTATTGTCTACCTCATAACACTCAATCATTTGGTAAGAGAAGAGGCAGGCTGCTGGAACAGCACATTTAGTAGCTAACAGGGAGAGAGTCAAGTGAAGGAATCTTTTGCAATCTGAAATACATTTTAAACACTTAATCATACGCAAAACGCTTAGCGATACTGTAACTTCTGTCTTAAGTGCGGGTTGGGGTTAGGGTTAAGAGATTAGCCCCAAACTTGCTCAGGGAAGCCCCAGCTTCATATTGGATAACAATTCGACTGCAAACTGCATTCATGAAACCCAACGTTGATTTTCCAATGCAGAAAAGAGTCTAAAGTCATCCTACAAAGGGTACATTAGGGCTGTTCCCCTCACACATATTTTAAGACCCTTCTGAGTTGCGATGTAATTTTTCCTTGTTGGGGCCCAGATTACGGAGCAAAGGGGAGAGATGCAGTGGTGGAGAATGGACCAGGATGACCGGCCAGGCAGGTCGAAGCTTGACTCCGTCTGCAAGGCCAGTAAAATCCATATAAAGCTTACCCCAATCAGATGCTACCCGATTCTCTACCATACAGGAGATAATTACACACACCAGGCTATCGAACTAGGGTAGAAGGGTTGAACAAATGTGAAATGTAAAAGTAATGACAGCCAGTACGCACTGACCTCAAAAGCGCAGTCTGTAGGGACTGTCAGGTCATGACCCCGCCCACATCTACACTGTTCCTCCAGACTACAGTAAAACACAAGACTGAACTATGAGCTAACGGTAATCCCAGGTGGCCCCAGAGCAGCTGAGCGTTTTCAGTTCATCCAGAAAAATCACAGGATTATAAATCCTACCTGGTCATCAACGTCACTCTCGCTGTCACACTGAGACAAAAATGGAGAGACAGGTGTAATTAATAATCACGTTTGAGGCATTAAAGTTTCCCACAAATCATAACTCATAAATTTTTTGTATTCATTGTGGCTAAAAGTTTTTACCACTAACAAAAGCCAAAGACCAAACTAAAGTAATTTAACAGCAACACCACATTTCTTTATCCAGCGACGGCCTCAAGCTTGGCCAGGGATTCAGCAGTAAATGCTAACCCCAGTGCCACAGCAGGGGGTAGGACTGCAGACATCAAAAAGCACTAATCCCAGATGAAACCATTTAGGGTAATTAACCGCTCCTAACCAGTCTTCCTCTAAAGCACTCACATAGGTCAGAATTGGCGCGAAACCAATTAACTGATTGGTTTAGTGTTTTGGTAAGAGATGTCAAAGAATCATAGTTCAGAAAATAAGAGGCCAGAGCTTTCAATTAGTTGACCCATTAGACAATTGGAGCCTAGATTAAGGCTGATTAGTACTGCGGCCCTGAACTCCCTAAAGGGAAGCAGTAGGCCTATCAATTATACTACAAGCCAATGGTATCCCAAAGGAGGGCAGTAACCTGACCTGACCCCCTTTGTTCACCCACAATTAAAGCCAGATAATGGGTAAATTAACCTTACAACTGATGCTGATGAGGGATAGGCAGTTTAGGACAAAGTCCCATCCCCATATTCACTCAGTTTGTGGTTTGTTCCCAATTCTTCATAACAATAGAGATCTTAAAAAAACATGCCATCATTAATAACATGGTTACCATCTGGTAACCCTTCCCCCGAAACCAAGCGTGTAACTACTCTGACATAAAGAGTAGTCAGTTCTGCCACCAGACAAGGAGAATGCCACTTACAGAATACCCTCGTCCAGAGAGATCGTGTGGAGAGCTCTGAGGGAGAACAACAGAATCAGAAAACTTTTCACATTTACATATTTTACATCTCAAACATGCAAATCAAAAATCTACAAGCAATCCTCACAGAGAAGATAGTTTTGAGCTACTCTCACTCACACACACACACCTTTTTACAACAAAACTATACCTAAAGTTACTCAGTAGCTATTACTTCTCCAACAAAGCAAGGTTAGGGATTGTGAGAGCAGGTTCGATGAAGAATGATAAGAGAGCTGGTAAGAGGCAAAGATTCAACTCACCTCACTGAGACAGTCTCTGGAGCAGCTGCCCTGGGCTTTTCCTGGTCTCCACGTCCCCTCAACGTTCCCGCTGAAATTCCGCATCACGCCCTTCACCTGGAGGAACGGGATACAGAGTTAGCGTGGTTTGCCCATCAGAACGTCCAGCATTGCTCTGATGGCAAACATTCTTCTACACAAACACAATTTTCTCCAGTTTGTGTTGGTGTGTTTTGTACATCAGCTTGTGGGAGGGAGGAACAGGTCACAAGTAGTATAGATCTGACGATTAGCGTGTTGTCTAGTTGAGTGGATGTGCGAGTTGTGCAAATCAGCCTGTTGTGTAGATCAGAGCTCCTAGTCTCCCTGGAACAGTTTGATGCTCTGATTGACCTTTGGCCTTTGACCTTTGATGCTCTGATTGACCTTTGGCTGTAAATACCAGCCGTGCTACATGTTCTGTTGTGGCCCTCATCTGCACCCAGTCATAAGGTCACCAGCAGACCTACCCCCTGGAGCTGTAGTCAAAGAAATCAGCAACCCTCTGACCCTAACCCTAACCTTTTCTTAGATCCAAGATAAAATAGTCTGGTTTGTAAGAATGCAATTATTGTTTTCTGGACAAATCAAGATTTTTAAACCAAATGCTAAATGACAGCTAGGGATCCAGTCTGTGGCAGGAGAGGGGACATTGTGGCCGGGGTTGTGATGGTGTGTCAAAACTGGACTTGATGTCTGGGGCAGAGTGATTAGGTGACATGGCACATGAGAAAAGCCGATTGAGTCCACATTCACCCACCTACTTTACACCTTGTCTTTGTTTATCTGTCGGCCAGCACACAGCCAACAACTGGTCCAATAGAATTCAATCTGGCAGAACAGCAGATGTCACTTGCCCCCACTTCTCTGTGCGTCTCCTCCACCCCACTGAGATGTCACTTGCCCCCACGTCTCCTCCACCCCACTGAGATGTCACTTGCCCCCATGTTTGGCCTGGTCTGCCTTCACGACGACACTTTCTAGCCTCCATGTTCATCCATACACACCATCTTCTGAGTTAAACCGTATACTGGGCCATCAGTGGTCAGTCTACAGTAGCTTATGAGAGATGGACACTTACAGCCCTGGTACCAAATGGTGTCTACTGTAGATAGTCAGGGCTATATGACAAGACACTAAAATATTTCTAAAAGGAAAGTGCAGTGTAGAGGTTCGATTTCTTTGCTGTAGTGCGATGTTTAGCAACAGTGGCCAGACGTTCTCTGCTGTAGTGTGACGTTTAGCAACAGTGGCCATACTTCAGTGAAATCAAAGAATCCATTTCAAATGAACAAACCTGTAATTTATCTTCCGAGCTGGGCTGAAAAAGATTAATTGTACATTTGTAGAAGCTGTGCATCTGACTGCATAGATTCATACTGTAGAAACGTGGATTCGGTCACACACTCATCAAGCTTCGCCCTGATTAACACAGTAGGGGCTTTTGGACAGTGTGAGACAAAAGCTGTGTAACAGTGAATACTAACCTGTTTGTTCCTTTTGGAGTAAGTTTTCATTTTCCCCAGGTGGCGCTCACGCCCACATTGTGTGACTTGGACGCTCAGATCATGGTCACCCGGACCAGTCAACACCAGATGTGTGGTCATGTCATTCTCCAGCATCCTCTGTCTCTTAGGGACCTGGTTCTCCCAGCTCTCTGTGCGCTCTTGGGGAGTCAAGGTTACCATCTTCTTCTGCAGGACCAGCTGAAAGGTAAAAGAGAACAAAGATCGTACCTCATTAATGCATGGACATTGACACACTACCTCTTTAATGAAAGCACAAGTGCTTACATCTGAGTGACAGGCTGGAGCCCCTACACTACGCAGGTCTTACGTCCACCCAGTTCTGGAACTGCGTAGCCTACAGAGTTGGCCACGATCTCCATGGAGAGGTCAGTGTGACACGCGTGTGTCTCACAGACACGTGCGAGTGTAGCACAGGTATAGCCGTCGACACCTGCTGGGATTCGGATGATTAACAGCCTTTATTAAAGACCTGGTTTTCCCAGTAGTG
The DNA here is from genome assembly GCA_025775065.1 of Hiodon alosoides. Taxonomy (NCBI): domain Eukaryota; kingdom Metazoa; phylum Chordata; class Actinopteri; order Hiodontiformes; family Hiodontidae; genus Hiodon; species Hiodon alosoides. The sequence continues at coordinate 14,225 of JAOYSI010015741.1, read as the reverse complement.
GAATGGTTAGGGAGCTGGCAGGAAAAGCGAGCTGAACCTGGCTGTCAGAGCAGCGACACAGGGAAAAGAAACAGGAAAGAATGGGTAAGAAAAAGAAAGACGAGCAGGAAGTAGAGAAAAAACAGGGAGATGAAGCGGTTTACCTCAGCGATCCCGTGAGGAGGAAGTGGTTTTGGTTTTGTTTTTGTTTTTTAAACCTGTTTGACGGGGACAAATAGAGCAGAAAAACTATGTTTTAACCCTGATCCTGCGTGATCACCGCCGCGTATCACAGTCAGCACATGATCTCCTGAGCCAACTCTTTTACGGAATAAAACTATTTTGTCTTTACATCTGTGCTAAACATCTCGCAGGGCATCTTCAACCATAGGTCTTATGAAAACAAGTCTCCATTTTTCCCCCCACTCACTTTTACATACTGGTCATGACTGCATTGTTCAGCCTCAACGATGACACTGGTACACAAACATACTCGACAACACTACGGGGGCCGCGAGTGTGCACTATACTCGACAACACTACGGGGGCCGCGAGTGTGCACTATACTCGACAACACTACGGGGGCCGCGAGTGTGCACAATACTCGACAACACTACGGGGGCCGCGAGTGTGCACATGTTGGATAGCAATGGAATCCTCTTTATTACGGTTTCTCAAATCACTCATTCAGGGTCCCACCTCCGCTAGGTGTTAAGAAGAATGCCAACCTGTTGAGGCAGAGACACCCACATCCACACACTCTCGCCATCCTACAGGAATAACTTTTGGAGAAACAGGAAGTGAACTCTTAAACTCTTAGAGACTCTCTATAGCTGTGGCACTTTCCATTACGGTCCTCTGAGTGGAAGCAAACTTTCCATCAGGGAAAACAATTTTATTGTTCATAATTACTCCACCTGCAAATAAACTCCTGACCCAAAAGGCTATCAAACACACCATCTCCACATTAAACAATAAGACAAGTAGGCAACATATGATGAATATAAAACTCTTTTAGAAGTACCCAGGACCACAAGCTAATAGCGTTGTCCCAATTACCATAGCAAAAATCAAGGGTTACGTCTGGGCCGTGGCGAAGTATGTCATTCTATACCAGTAACACCCAGTCCTGCCATTCAATGAACCAGGCACTCTCCAACAGTCTGTACAATGGTAGCAATAGTTTACAGTACTGATGGAGGCGTGCAGTAATTAGTAAGAGATGGTTATCCAGCCTAAAATCGCACTGACAAGTGCATGCAAAGCAACTGCATTCAATTCCAGCTGATTTTCCAAGACAATTTTGTATTTATACTTCATAAACACAAACTGACAGGATCTCCCCCTAACGGCAGTGATGGTTTATGAAAGCTGAGCTGACACATCTGGGTTAACATGCTAAGCTGATTATGTCTGCGCAAGATAGTCGCTGTGCCATCCCAGCACCAATAAACTCACATTTCACTTTTCACTTATACTAGGTACGCTATCGATTTTGAGCTCAGCCGACAAACTGCCAAATAACTCCGGAATCGCTGGAACTCTAGGGCAAGGCAACGGAATGGAATGTTCACACAGCGTGTTCTGAGCAGAAACACAGTAGTGTCCCATCTCACCCAGTGGCACAGACAAAAATAGCTGTGGCACAGGGCAGTTGCCCCACTGTGCTTACCACGGGCGTGGCACAGGGCAGTTGCCCCACTGTGCTTACCACGGGCGTGGCACATGGATGTGTGCAATTGTTGAATCTGCAGGAGCCGGCATAGGTCAGCCACCAGCCGGGACATGAAAGGATTTCCCTGGTCTGTAAGAAACTCCTTGAGCAGGTAAGCTCACGGACAAGGTACCAGCATGACCAGTCCAAGCCCCTGAGCAGGTGTGTTGAACCAAATCTGGTGACGACCAGGAGGAACGAAGGTTCTTCGGTGACAGTAGCTCGGGCCAGATAAGGGTCATACTCTTGTCCCAAGGCAGGCCCTGAGGAAGTGATCCAGGACCACTGCATCAATCCGGTCCTCAATGGTGGGGGTAGTACAGCTGGAGTTGCCCCAGAGGTCCCCAGAGAGCAGCTAGCATGCTCCTGCTCAGCCAGGAATGCGGTGTTGGTCTCCTTTACTGCCCCATGGAGGTGCAGAAGGTGACTCATCCGGATCTCCAGGTTATCATGTCTGGGTTTAGCCATTCACAAAGGGAGACAGTGGTTATGGGAAGCAAACCCACTCCCCCAAATAAAAGCACCGCATAACAGTGAGGTTCTTTTCACCTTTGGGGGACGCTGCGCCTTGTGCCTACATTCTCCAAAACCATGTGGCTGGGCTTGACCACTGCTAAAGCTATGGCAGGGCAGGATGTCTGGAGACATAAGCATAGTAAGGTAGCCTTACCAAGAAAAACCACAAAGTTTATTTTAAAATGAGCAGAAATTGTTCCCACCAAAGCAAGGGTAAGACCTAATGTTCCTAAAGCCAACAAAGACATCAAAATACAATGGTTGACAATTAGAAGGCAGCAACCCCTTCTCCTTCCTCTTTACACTTAGGCATACTGCCTTTTATCCCCATATTGCTTACAGCTGATCACCCATACCTAACCCTAACCTAACCCTAACCTAACCCTAACCCTAACCCTTTTATCCCCTATGGCTTACAGCTGATCACCCATACCTAACCCTAACCTAACCCTAACCTAACCATAACCCTTTTATCCCCCTATGGCTTACAGCTGATCACCCATACCTAACCATAACCTAACCATAACCTAACCATAACCTAACCATAACCCTTTTATCCCCCTATGGCTTACAGCTGATCACCCTAACCTAACCCTAACCTAACCCTAACCCTTTTATCCCCCTATGGCTTACAGCTGATCACCCATACCTAACCCTAACCATAACCTAACCATAACCTAACCATAACCTAACCATAACCTAACCATAACCCTTTTATCCCCATATTGCTTACAGCTGATCACCCATACCTAACCATAACCTAACCCTAACCCTTTTATCCCCCTATGGCTTACAGCTGATCACCCATACCTAACCCTAACCTAACCCTAACCCTTTTATCCCCCTATGGCTTACAGCTGATATGGGGCGTGGAGCCAGGTGTGTGTGTCTGAGAGTGTACATCTGTGCAGGTGTCGGGTTTTGTGCAGCTGGGTAGGAAAAATATTTGGTCAACATAACCGTAACCATGATTGCTGTGTTAGAATAGAAAAACTATGTGTTTCTGATTATCTGAGTTAATGCCTATTTAAAAAAGAAATCAAAATCACCATGTGTACTCCTGCATGGTCCAGTCATTGCTTAAAACTAACCTCTCCATCTAGTCAATTTGGTTAAATGGAGTTGTTAGCTACCTATCACTTTATTTGTATTTATCTAGCAAACTGCTTTCTGGATGAAAATACAAAAACTATAGTTCTCTCTGAACTACAGTTCAGAGTTCCTTCACAAATGACCATCTGTCAGACGGACTTCAAAAGGAGATTCGAGATGACATTCTCTTAGCTTCTTATGCGACCAGCATTGGGGTTGCATTTTCAAGGGCGATTATAAATGTTTTAGTGGAGTTGGGTGACTTATTTATATACTTTACTGTAGAGAAAAACCCCCCTTTATCAAGTTCCAGCAGTTTAACGTCAGCCATAAAAAGCCAGACTCCAAATAACATACAACTGGGAATGTCAGAATTTAAATTAGCTGTAAATGTTGCATATTTGACTTATCGATAGATGTCAACACTTTTATTGTAATTATTAACCTTGATAAATACAACAAAATGCTGGAATCATATAAGACACTTCCTTGGTGCATCCATATTATTCTTAACTATCTGACATAATGCACTGATATATGTAGCCAACAAAACTCACTGATCAGCTTGCACCCAATGTCACATAACTGTTTTTGGCAATACTTACAGATTTACAGTACTCTTACACTGCTTGATTTTCCCGTATCTCAAGAGAGAAACAGACCCCAGGCTTCCAGTTGGAGCTCTAGCCATTAGCATACATCATATAGCGGTAAGAACATCAGGTTCCCAGTTCATCTCCAGTTTCCGGTCGTAGCTGGCCAAACACCATGTTGAAAATTGAGCTTCACTGCCTTCCAGGGCATGCTGGCATCAGCCTGAATATAGCAGACTTGGAAAGTCTGATCTTGATCTGACCCAATAAATGTATATCTTACTCACAAAGAGCACTGTACCGTTTATCCCTGGATGGCCTGACAAGCAGGAGAAGCAGGGTAGTACATAACCCCACACAGAGCCAAGGGGGAGAGGTAGGGTAGTAGATAACCCCACACAGAGCCAAGGGGGAGAGGTAGGGTAGTAGATAACCCCACACAGAGCCAAGGGGGAGAAGCAGGGTAGTACATAACCCCACACAGAGCCAAGGGGGAGAGGCAGGGTAGTAGATAACCCCACACAGAGCCAAAGTTAGCATCAGCTGTATACCTATTTACAGAGATGTTTGTAGGGCTTCTCAGCTGGTATGGTGGGGCTGCTGTCTGTGAGTTTAAAGCACCATCACTCGGGAAATGCAAGTACCACATGATCTTGGTGGTACAAGAAATATATTCATAATATATTCATAATATATTCATATGCTACATGGGTACGGTTCAAGGGTTTTCACAAATGACAAACTAAACCCTACACCTTCCAAAGGTTATGGAAAAACATCTAGATGTGCCAAGAGAAATATCCTTTAAATGGATCATATGAGACCCCTACAGGCTGTTACATTTAAATTACTCATTGCAACAAGAATATACACTCTGCCCAAAGAAATACTCTTATTTCAAATTACTGAGTGCATGGTGCACACATAGCATCTCGCAGTATACTTTACAATTAACTGGGTTTAGTAATTAGCGTCTTACAGTAAACATCTGCCAAGAAGCACTGTCAGACAACAGCACGTTAAACAAGGTCCCGAGTAATGATTTTACAGACAGTGCCTTTGTCACATTCCACAGAAGTTTCTTTTAACCCCAAAAGGTTGCTATTTTTTCCCAGGACAATCTCCTTCCGGGGAATGTGCTTGGCTCTACTGAATGCTTTTTAGTTATAATTTGGTTCACTGGCATCCAGTCACCAAATAAAGGAAATGGAAGCAATAGGCAAGGAGAACCTGAGGTTGGCCTCATAATTAATTCGTTTTATGTCATTCTTTTTAATGTAGTCTGGGTGAGATTAATTTCCACATTATAACAGGTAAACTGCACTTCATTGTACAAATTATCATAAAACATGCCATGAAGAGCCAGTTTGCCACCGACGCTGTTCGCCACAATTAATTATCGCTCTGAACATCGCCATTCCGATTACTGGCCTTGGCGATCAATATCACACTCAATATCCTCTCATATCACCTATTTTACAGTCACAGTAAATTGATCAATGCTTTGCTGACATACGCAGTGTCATGAAAGGCTTAAGATGTTTCCCATTCTCTGATAGATAGATTTCGGTAGAACGCTATCTACCGTGTTGTTATGCATGGCTGCGCACTAAATCCAAGCATGTAATATCAATTACAGTCAAAATTAATTACTATTAATTGCAAGACCGTGCGGTTAAGAATGACTAGATATAAATTAAACGTAATAACCGTTGGGAATGCGGGCAGTTCGAATAAAAATTATATCAGTATTAAAGTGGCATTTTAGCCCGAGGGCGTCTTACCTCGAGAGAATCCAGGCTCATGAAACTGGTAATGGCAAAGCCATCAATTATATCCTCTTCTTGGGAACAGGATACCCGTCTTTTTTTCCTAGGCGGACGCGAAGCCCTGGCACAGGGGTGCAGGTTGGGAATTTGTCTGTGCTGCGAGGCGTGATTCCTCCCCGGATTTCGGTCTCCGTCGGAGCAGGACGATGGGCTCCGGTTGCGGGCGTCCCTGTCGGCGACCTCCCTTCTCCGTACCCTGTCCCGCTGAGACCGGGATTTCCGATTCTTCAGTTTGATATCCATTCTCAAACAGCAGCAATAATTAAACGACGGGTTTGTTGCGTCGGATTCTGAGCGTAAAATTAATAAAATTGCAACCTTAAAACTGATAGCTGATTACACGGAACAGCAAAGTATTCTTCGACGATTCAGTTTAACAGAATGACCTTGAATATAAGCATCCCGAACCGCCAACAAAAACATTTTAAATTATCCACGATGCCGGCGATCCAATTCTCTTGCGTTTTTCAGGTACCCAATAAACACACAAACGTCCCACACATTTAATTTGCAGCGAAATCGCAAAACTGTAAATAAGTCACACATCTAAATGTTTCACTAGCTTTGCAACTAAGTTCACACGGTACAAGCAAATGCCGGCAGCGGTGTACCGGAGACAACAACAACTAATCACATCGCTACCCCGTCTTTTCCACCATCCAATCCATGACACGGTCAGCAAAAAACGAATGGGTCGAAAATCATCCACCCGAATAGTACGCTTCTTTTCACATTAATACGTACTGTCGATAGCTAGCTAATTCACATGTTCTGTTAGCCTTCAATTTTCCGTAATTGCATTCTTAAATGTCTTCGAAATAAATACTTTCAAATCACGGAGTCATCCGCTTCTATATCACCGTTTCTAAATAAACGTATTAAACTCCGGAGAGCTAAATAACACCCCCACCCCCTGTGTTCAAAACACATCCGCGGATATTCCCAGGCCTCTTCTTAGTTTTATAAATCCGTTACTGAACACCTTGCTTGGATGGACGTTTGGTCGTGGAAAGACGAATTTAACCAATCCTAAAATGCAAACACTTCAATAACTAGTCTTAATTAGACCGATATTAAATATAATCTTCTCTTTCCCGTTTTCCCAACGCTAACACTGAAACCAGTCGGTGCAGTAAAAGCCCCACAGTAGAGACAACTGACGTACTTCCGTCACCTCTGCAATTACCAAAGGAAGTGAGGTCCGTGTTAACGGGGCATTTAAAATGACTCAATCTACTGTTTTTGCTCAAACGTGCACGGCTGGTGTGTGTGCCTGTGCGTGTACCCGTTGCGCTAGTTCGTGTATTGTCTCCCCCACCCCCACTCATTCAGTTCGATCGTCCGTCACCGTTTGTGTAAATAACACACACTAGAAAATACCGTAATTTTAATTTTCTCACTAGTATAAAAAACTATAAATGTCTTTGTGAATATAACTCTTCTTGTTTCTAGATATTAATTGAAAATGTGTTTTAAGTAAATCAATCAATTCTCTCACAAAAACGATCCAGCTTCAATGTATTTCCTAATTGAGGGGTGGCAGTTCATTGCCATACTTCAACTGTCGGAACCAATTGAATCGCCTGTTAATCGATTCGCCGGATCATCGATCTCCCAGAGTGTGTAAATACACAATATGGTCTTCTGTCCTTTACTTCATCTTCCTTCTCCGATCCCAAAAGTCTTTTCTGCACGCAACTGCGAAGCATGTTGCCGGATAAGATGTTCTTTACGCTTGTACTTTGCTGTGAGGATAACCTGTTTGGCGGAGGCAAACCCTTGAGGGGGAATCCTAGACGGGAAAACTAGATCTCTATCAGTGTATGATTCAGGGTCCAGTGAACACTTTTTATAAAGTTGTAATTTAACTCTAAATAAACGTTATTATAATGATTTTAGAAAAGGATAAAAAAAAAAAAAAAAAACTGTGAGTCTGCCTTTTATTCCAAAAGTTCTGATGACACCCTCTCAATACTTTTTTAAGGTACGTTGACCGAGTCATTAAATACCACAGTGCTTACTAAACACTGACAGTTATTACAAACACACGCAAACATCCTGAGAAGTGTTCATTATTGGTACAAATACCAATCAGATGGGGGAAGCTATTATGCCCTGGGGCCACAGGCTTTCCCCTTTTCACAGTTACGATGCCTGGGGCTCTCTGATTGGATCTTCAGCACAATGACAGTGTTTCTCACAACTTAATAACTAATAAAACATCCGCTGGAAATCTTTATGTCAATACTGACAAATCAGTTTAAATACTTTGTCTCATTATGAAGCATAAAGCAATACCTTCTGCATTCTCACTCGCTCAATGTCATGTTATGTCTGTGTATGTGTCAGGGTGTCTGTGTGGTTGATGAAGTCATGCAGGTTAACTTGCATTTTATGACTTTGTCAGACAGAAGAGGGGACACTCATTCTAGGTCACACTCTCCATGCATCCGCTGTTGTAACTCTTGTCACCATGAAATGCTTGCCTGCATATATGGCCTGTTATTACATAAACAAATGATGGGTCAACTTAAGCCCCTCCTGTGGCCAGAATTCACTATTATGTAACTATATGGGGGAATGTTTGGGTTAGCGTGAGTTTTAGGGGAGATGATACACTGAAGATCAGCCTGTGTATAGGAAGGGCCCTGACTGCTGGATAACAGTTAGGGTTAGGGTTAGACATATACACATAATAGACACATGCTGCTTTTGCTGTGTAATCAAGCTTGCATATTGTCCTTGCAGCATGACTTGGGCCTAATCAGTATCGTTATCCAGCTGACTGGCTCAGCCATCAGCACCCAGAGGAAATCAGCTTTTCATTCCCATTTTCCAATGAATTAACAGGGGCTAAGGAGATTGGGAAATGTAACGCAAGGCACTTTTGAGATTACATTTTAAAATTCTGATTTGATGCTGGCACGTCCTTTTTGCTTCAGAACAGCACGTGTTGCTTACACAGACATTTCATTGTCAATGTTGTTGAACTAAACATTTAAACAGTGAATTTTCTTTCTCTTACAAAAAACGAAGAGAACCATAAAAGTTATGGTTCTCCCTTACTGACAAACATGTTTCTGTCAAACAGTGGTTTCCTGTAGGACACCATTGGCAAAATGTTTAACTTGGATAACAAGGTTTAGAGATTAAACTGGAAGAGAGTGTGTGTTAGGGTTAGTGATTTGTGATTGTGATTGGGGGATCTTGAGATGCACAGGCCTACTGTTTAATAGAAGTTTTTAGTCTTTCCTAGAAAAAAGTTGGCGGGGTGTAGAGTGGTGGAGTTTTCTATGTGCTGTGTGTTTCCTTAGAACTAACAATACATAAATTGATTAAACATGAATCTTAATATAAGTCTATAAATAAAATCAAGTATTCGATAATAATAATAATAATATATAATATATATTTATTATAATAATATAAAATTCAAAGGTCAAAGGTCAATTCATTCAAGTGCAGGAAATGGAAAGTATAAAAGTGCTTTAGGATCAAAATAAAGAAGTGCTAAAGTGCTAAAGTGCTAACATAAGACCATGCAACACACTTTTAAAAGTAAATAAATACACTTGATGTATAGACATATGTAAAATAAATAAATAAATAAATAAATCATATACCTGGAAACATGCACAAATTACTGACAAACATAGATTAAGGAAAATCACATACACTCTGTCTGTTCCTCCCTTCATTCTCCCTATTCCATATAGAGAAACTTTGCTCAACTTTGTACGAATTAGAAAATCCTTCAGACTTTTGTTTCTTCTGAAGGCTGAAATGATCCTGTACGTTTACCATGGTGGATATGTGTGTTGTGTGGTGGAGCAGTTAGGTTTGAGTGCCATGTGTAGATGTCTGCTTGTATGGGAAAATGTGTTTTTTAGGGTCTTTAGGGTTAAACCCTAACCCTAACCCTAAGTATCAAAGTGCTTTAGGATCAAAATGAAGAAATGCTGAATCATAAAGTGCTAAAATGAAAAAAAGAAAATGCACACTATAAACAATCTTGATTTATAGAAGTTAATAAATAAATAAATACATAAATAAATAAATACTTGGAAACGAGTACAAATGACTGACAGATGTAGATTAAGTAAATACACAAAACTCGTCTATTCCTCCCTTTTCTTTTTTGTTTGGTTACGCTTGACAATGCGATTTTGGTAAGTAGGTTTAACTATAACTCTAACTTTTAAAATCCTCTCCTGTCTTGTTTTAATTGTCCGGGTCTGCTGGAGTTTAAATATTTGTTTGTTGTTGCTTATTGTTCCAATATTTTAGGGTTGAGTGGTTGCTTTTTCCGATATTATTGATGTTGTTTAATATTGTTACTTATGTTGTTTGATATTATTATTTCTAAATTTTAGGACACATCCTCAGTAGTGTACCTAGGAGTCATGGGATGTTTCGGCCTTTAACCCTTTAGCTTTAACCCTAACCCCAGCTTTAACCCTAACCCCAGCTTTAACACTAACCCTAATGCTAGCTTTAACACTAACTCTACACTTAACCCTAAACCCAGGTGTAACACTAACCCTAATGCTAGCTTTAACCCTAACCCAGCTTTAACACTAACCCCAGCTTTAACACTAACCCTAGCAACAACACTAACCGTAACTCTAGTTTTAACACTAACCCTAACCCTAACTTTAAACCTAACCCAAGCATTAACCCTAACCCTACCTTGAACACTAACCCTAACCCAAGCTCTAACCCTAACCCTAACTTTAACACTAAACCTAACCCAAGCTTTAAACCTAACCCTAGCTCCAACACTAACCCTACATTTAACCCTAACCCTAACCCTAACCCTAACCATAACCATGAACCCTAACCCTAACCCTAACCTAACCCTAACCTAACCCTAACCCTAACCCTAAACCTAACCCTAACCCTATATGTAACCCTATATGTAACCCTAACCCTAACCCTAACCCTAACCAAAACTGTAACCCTAACCCTAACCACAACCTCAACCGTAACCCTAATCCTAACCTCAACCCTAACCCTAACCCTATCCCTAACTCTAACCCTAAATGCAACCCTAACGCTAACCCTAACTGTAACTCTAACCCTAACCTCAAGCCTAACCCTAACCCTACCACAACCCTAACCCTAACCCTAACCCTAACCGTAACCCTAACCCTATATGTAACCCTATATGTAACCCTAACCCTAACCCTAACCCTAACCAAAACTGTAACCCTAACCCTAACCACAACCTCAACCGTAACCCTAATCCTAACCTCAACCCTAACCCTAACCCTATCCCTAACTCTAACCCTAAATGCAACCCTAACGCTAACCCTAACTGTAACTCTAACCCTAACCTCAAGCCTAACCCTAACCCTACCACAACCCTAACCCTAACCCTAACCCTAACCGTAACCCTAACCCTATAAGTAACCCTAACCGACACCCTAACCCTAACTGTAACCCTAAACCTAACCCATATCCCTAACCTCAACCCTAACCCTAACCCTAACCCTAACCCTAACCCTAACCTCAACCCTAACCCTAACCCTAACCCTAACCCTAACCGTAAGCCTAACCCTAACCCTAACCTCAACCCTAACCCTAACCCTAACCTCAACCCTATCCCTAACCCTGAACCTAACTTTAAACCTAACCCTAACCCTAAACCTAACACTAAACTCAACCCTAACCCTAACCCTAACCCTAACACTAACACTAACCCTAACCTGAACCCTATATGTAACCCTAACCCTAACCCTAACCCGAACCATAACCCTAACCCTAACTGTAACACTAACACTAACCCTAATCCTTCCCTAACCCTAACCCTAACCCTATATGTAACCCTAACCCTAACCATAACTTTAACACTAAACCTAACCCTAGCTTTAACCCTAACCCTAGCTTTAACCCTAACCCTAGCTCCAACACTAACCCTACATTTAATCCTAACCCTTACCCTAACCCTAAAACTAACCCTAACCATAACCCTAAACCCTAACCTTAACCTAACCCTAACCCTAACCCTAACCCTAACTGTAACTGTAACTGTAACCCTAACCCTAACCCTAACCCTAACCGCAAAACTAACCCTAACCCTAACCCTAACCCTAACCCTAACCCTAACCCTAATGCTAACCCTAACTGTAACTCTAACCCTAACCTCAAGCCTAACCCTAACCCTACCACAACCCTAACCCTAACACTGACCATAACCCTATAAGTAACCCTAACTGAAACCTTAACCCTAACTGTAACCCTAAACCTAACCCTAACCTCAATCCTAACCCTAACCCTAACCGTAACCCTAACCCTAACCCTAACTGTAACCCTAACCCTAACCCTAACCCTAACCTGAACCCTATATGTAACCCTAACCCTAACCCTAACCATAACCCTAACCCTAACTGTAACCCTAACACTAACACTAACCCTAACCCTAACCCTAACTGTAACTGTAACTGTAACTGTAACTGTAACCCTAACCCTAACCCTAACCCTAACCCTAACCGCAAAACTAACCCTAACCCTAACCCTAACCCTATATGTAACCCTAACCCTAACCCTAACCCTAACTGTAACCTAACCCTAACCCTAACCCTAACCCTAACCCTAGCTTTAAAAACCTAACCTAAGGGTTAGGGTTAGGGTTAGGATTAGGGTTAGTGTTAGTGCTAGGGTTAGGGTTAGGGTTACAGTTAGGGTTAGGGTTAGGGTTACAGTTAGGGTTAGGGTTATGGTTAGGGTTAGGGTTAGGGTTACATATAGGGTTCAGGTTAGGGTTAGGGTTAGGGTTAGGGTTACAGTTAGGGTTAGGGTTACATATAGGGTTAGGGTTAGGGTTAGGGTTAAGGTTAGGGTTAGGGTTAGGGTTAGGATTAGGGTTAGTGTTAGTGTTAGTGTTAGTGTTAGTGTTAGGGTTAGGGTTAGGGTTAGGGTTATTGTTAGGGTTAGTGTTAGTGTTAGTGTTAGGGTTAGGGTTAGGGTTATTGTTAGGGTTAGTGTTAGTGTTAGTGTTAGTGTTAGTGTTAGGGTTAGGGTTAGGGTTAGGGTTATTGTTAGGGTTAGTGTTAGTGTTAGTGTTAGGGTTAGGGTTAGGGTTATTGTTAGGGTTGCAGATAGGGTTAGGGTAAGGGTTACATATAGGGTTCAGGTTAGGGTTAGGGTTAGGGTTAGGGTTAGGGTTGAGTTTAGGGTTAGGGTTAGGGTTAGGGTTAGGGTTCGGGTTGAGGTTAGGGTTAGGGTTATGCTTACAGTTAGGGTTAGGGTGAGGGTTAGGGTTAGGGTTACAGTTAGGGTTAGGGTTAGGATTAGGGTTACATTTAGGGTTAGTGTTAGGGTTAGGGTTAGGGTTACAGTTTAGGTTAGGGTTAGGGTTAGGGTTAAGGTTATGGTTAGGGTTAGGGTTAGGGTTACATATAGGATTCAGTTTAGGGTTAGGGTTAGGGTTAGGGTTGAGGTTAGGGTTACTTATAGGGTTAGGGTTACAGTTAGGGTTAGGGTTAGGGTTGAGGTTAGGGTTAGGGTTAGGCTTGAGGTTAGGGTTAGGGTTAGGGTTACATATCGGTTCAAGTTAGGGTTATGGTTAGGGTTAAGGTTAGAGTTAGGGTTAGGGTTAGGGGTTAGGGTTACAGTTAGGGTTAGGGTTTAGGGTTAGGGTTAGGGTTAGGGGTTAGGGGTTGGTTAGGGTTAGGGTTAGCTTTAGTGGGGTTAGGGTTAGGATTAGGGTTAGAGTCAGGGTTGGGGGTTAGGGTTAGTTTTAGGATTTAGGGTTAGGGTTACGGTTAGGTTTAAAGTTAGGTTTAGGTTTAGGGTTAGGGTTGAGGTTAGGGTTTAGGGTTAGGGTTAGGGTTACGTATAGGGTTCAGGTTAGGGTTAGGGTTAGGGTTAGAGTTACAGTTAGGGTTTGGGTTAGGGTTAGGGTTAGGGTTAGGGTTAAGGTTAGGGTTAGAGTTGAGTTTATTGTTAGGGTTACAGTTAGGTTTAGGGTTAGGGTTAGAGTTAAGGTTAGTGTTAGTATTAGGGTTAGGGTTAGGGTTACAGTTAGGGTTAGGGTTAGGGTTAGGGTTAGTGTTAGTGTTAGGGTTAGGGTTAGGGTTAGTGTTAGGGTTAGGTTTAAAGTTAGGTTTAGGGTTAGGGTTAGGGTTAGGGTTAGGGTTGAGGTTAGGGTTAGGGTTAGGGTTAGGCTTACAGCTAAGGTTAGGGTTAGGGTAAGGGTTAGGGTTAGGGTTTGGGTTACAGTTAGGGTTAGGGTTAGTGTTAGGGTTAGGGTTACAGTTAGGGTTAGGGTTAGGGTTACAGTTAGGGTTAGGGTTAGGGTTAGGGTTACAGTTAGGGTCAGGGTTACGGTTAGGGTTAGGGTTAGGGTTAGGGTTGAGTTTAGGGTTAGGGTTAAACTTAGGGTTAGGGTTTGGGTTAGGGTTAGGGTTAGGATTACGGTTACTGATAGGGTTAGGTTTACAGTTAGGGTTAGGGTTAGGGTTAGGGTTACATATAGGGTTAGGGTTAGGGTTAGGGTTA
>JAOYSI010015730.1:22166-33263 GCA_025775065.1 Hiodon alosoides | reverse complement strand
TGGGCTGACGGAGGTACTCGTCCACACAACCCACACCCGCCCCCCCATCACCCGACCCTCTCCTCCATACCACGATGGGCTGACGGAAGTACTCGTCCACAGCGGCTCCACGCAGAGCTGACAGATCCACACCGTGGAAGGAGGGCTGATACCTGGGAGGGGGGAGGAGGAGAGATTGGGGGGGGTTAGGGGCCGAGTGACTCTTCCACTTGTAATAGGTCTGATAACCAACAGTTCCGTTTCCTATAGGGCCAGTTCCTCCGCACAGATGCTCACCAGAAGTTGGCTTTGGTGAACTGCTCCATGTAGAGTTGCTCATCTGTGAAGGGGGCCAAGTGGACATCTCCGATTGTGGGGAACAGATTACCTGAAGGGTTGGGTTAAGATCACAGGGAAGAGCATGGACCTCTCTTACAATAGCGGTTTTACCTTTCAGCATCTAGGCATGTCCGAGTACAAGCGAGGCAGACGCAGACGGAGAGGTCCACTCACCGCTTGGCTTGAGGAACTTCTTGGCGTGCAGGTAGCTCTCCAACATCCTCTCGTTGAACAGCATGTAGCCCATGGGCTCGGAGATGATGATGTCCACCTGCTCGGGAAGCGTAACCTCCTCCACCTTTCCCGGGATCACCACCACCCGGTCCGTCAGCCCATTGCTGTTCACCAGGACCTGGCGCCGAGCGAACGGCGAGCGGTGAGAGAGGGAGTACATTTATGTTGGCTCAGTCGGTAAAACATCTGCACAGGCAGATCGAGATCGGTGCGTAGAAGAGAATCGTAAGAAGGAAAGTCAAAAAAGCTTCTGAAGCTCATTGCAGAAGAACGTGCAGCCGTGTCGCTTTTTATTGTGAATGGAGACAGCCGACGCTTTGATTGACAAACTGCGAGTGTGCATGCTTTGCATACTATAATCTGCCCCCAAATGTTTTTTGTCAATTAACCAATTATAATCAGCCATTAATGGAGGCAAAGTTTTTTAGCAGTAAAACTAAAACGAACGGGGTTCTGTGCGCGCGGGTGGGTGGGTCTGTGTGGGGTTCTGTGTGTGCGGGTGGGTCTGTGCGGGCACCAACCTCTGCATGCTGAGCCATCGTGCTGGCCTCCACGGCGTACACCTTCCTGGCCCCTGCTTGGGCAGCGAAAAACGAGAGAATTCCCGAGCCACAGCCCACGTCCAACACCACCTGAGGAGAGCCCACGGATAAGTGTCATCAATGCTTTGGGTTCCAGGCAGATCCCCATTATTAAAACATAAGATACTCCTGACAAAATAACTCAACAAATGAAATGATTCCAAAGCCTTAATTAATATCATCTATGGATCAAATTACAAACACACTGAGCCCACTTCCATGTTACCGATATAGACGAAACTTAACCAGGCAACGGTATACATTTGTTTCTGGCTTCACCACTCTCTGCCCCTAAAGTGCACGGTTCTGGCCCCCCTTTGTGGAGTACCGTGGGAGGGCCGGGGTACGAAGCAGGGCCCAGTCTAGTCACTGGGGCGGAGGCACAATCTTTAAAATGTTTTCTTTATCCTATTTGTTCTTTAAAGAAACCGCACTTTATGCCTGTGAATTTGACGATTTTATACCTTGTCCTTAAAGTCTGTGTGGTTCTGAAGGATGGCCCTCTGATAGGTTCCGGTCCGAACATAATCCTGCATCATGTTCTGCTGCTGAGAGAGGTAGCCATAGAACTGGGAGGAGACAGAGTTACAACATGCTGTTGGTAATTGTGTCGTCTTTATGCATTTTAATATTCATAAAGTTAAACATTTATTTTGTGTTTACGTGTCAGCTTTGGGTGTATGTGTTCAAATGAGCACTTCCAATTTGAGCATGTCAGGACTGTTTGTTTATATGTTTTATACGCGTGTAGTGTGTGCGTGTGGCATATGTAGTGCGTCAGCCGTGTGTGGCATATGTAGTGCGTCAGCCGTGTGTGGCATATGTAGTGCGTCAGCCGTGTGTGGCGTGTGTGGTAGATGTAGTGCGTCAGCCATGTGTGGCGTGTGTGTGGTAGATGTAGTGCGTCAGTCATGTGTAGCGTGTGTGGTATATGTAGTGCGTCAGCCGTGTGTGGTAGATGTAGTGCGTCAGCCGTGTGGCGTGTGTGGTATATGTAGTGCGTCAGCCGTGCGTGGTATATGTAGTGCGTCAGCCGTGCGTGGTATATGTAGTGCGTCAGCCCTGTGTAGCATATGTAGTGCGTCAGCCGTGTGTGGCGTGTGTGGTATATGTAGTGCGTCAGCCGTGTGCGGTATATGTAGTGCGTCAGCCGTGTGTGGCGTGTGTGTTATATGTAGTGCGTCAGCCGTGTGTGGCGTGTGTGGTATATGTAGTGCGTCAGCCGTGTGTGGCGTGTTAGGACTGTAAGAAGCACACCGCCAGCAGCAGTCACCTGAAAGTACTGAACAGCAGAGGACTCCTCCGTCCTTTCGCTGAACACAGAGCGCTCCACATTGTGTCCTCGACAGTTCTTTAGAATGTTGTAGAAGGAGGAGAAGTCTGGGGGAGGAGACCGAACCATTACAGCAGGCTTAGCAAGGTGGGGGTAGGGTTAGGGTTTAAAAGCTGGAGTTTAGTTGAGTATCACAACAGGCAATTTAAAAATCAATTTGTGGCCATTCAAAGGAGGGCAGTGGAGTCAGGTGTTGAGGCAGCTACAGATGGGAGAAAGAGAAGGTAAAGGACGGCAGAGTGTTGGGGCAGACAAGACCACAGAGAGCCTGAGATGTGCGTGAGCGTCACCTGCCGGGGAGGAGAACTGCAGCAGGACGCTGTTGCAGCCCAGGGTGATGATGAAGGACTGCTTTCCCACGCGGCTGCACTCCGTCTCCCGCGACACCGAGCACTTGAACACGCACGTCTCCTCGGCTGCAGTAGGAGAGACGCAGGGGTCACGCGGGACACAGTGTTCTGGACAGGGGTGTCGCAGGCCACAGGGCCGGCTGGCTTTCCCTAGAATTCAGCTGGCCATTCCACACGTAAAATCGGATCCTAAGAGGCTTTGTCCAGCCGTATGGCTTAGCGGCTAAAGAGCTGAACCTGTTCAAAGGTTCAGAAATCCCTGAATATCACACCGTGCATTAAACAAAGAACACATACGTTCACAACGAAACAGATAAAAGGCCTTAAGAAAACCCCACCTAAATGGGAACACATCTCTCACATGATCAGGCAAGATGAACAAGTCAGAGAGTGGTTTAAATTCCTCTGACACATCAGACACTGTTGACTAGGAATCAAGAGAGCACCACACCGTACACTTTAACATTCAATTTGGGGAGACTGCTAAGCGCGTCGGTGTTCTCAGTTTTTACCTGTGCTCAATAATTCTGACGGTCTGCACTCAAACAGTCCTGTGGGAATGATAATTGTCTTAAAGTGGCCCAAGTAGGCAGCGAGAGAAAGAGAGACCAGCAGGCATGACGGGGGTCCAGGAGGTATATGGCGGGGTTGGGCACAAGCATTCTCCTCCAACCACTCTTACCACATCGAGAGGGGCGAGCGGTGCGTTTATATAACACGCTTGTGGGAGGACGACGCGCAAATGCCCTACTGGACTGGAAAATCATGTCGAAGCCAAATAAATAAGTGATGAGAGAGGGGGGAAGGGAGAGAGAGAGAGAGATACTGCACTGGGGGTGGTAGGCTAACAGGGTGCATGCTTTCAAACATTTAATGAGGGCTGTGAGTCGATGATCTTAGCAGCCCGAGACAACTGCAAAGGGTGAGTAAGAGATGCCAACTTCGAAGCCCCCTTAGGCTACAATCAGGGCAGTGGGTTTTTCCAAGATGTGTTAAATAGATTTAGGAGCGATGGCACAGGCCACGTGTTTTAAAGCAGACCAACCTAGATGCAATGAGTAGCGAAATAGTTCTTGGAAGAAGCAAATTCAAAACATAAACTTTACTAATAAGCTGAGATAACTACCATACCTACACAAACCTTATCCAAGACTGAGTAACCAGGGCTGAGGTTATTAAGGAAGAACTATGGATGAATTATGAGACGGCAAACCATTATATAACATAAGAGTCAGGTCAAGCTAATATATCATAATTGCCAGGGCTACTTATTGCATAAGAGTGAACCATGCATTATTATAGGACACCTCTATATCCAATTTAAGTTTTATTGAGCGCAGCAGTAGCGCAACAAAAATAAAATGTTGAGAAAACGACACATTAGCAGTTTTAAGAATAAGCGTCACGCGGCCGTGTAATGGCTACATTGTATTGTTCGTGGTGGTATGGAACTATTTATCCAAGATTGTCAAACCCTGTCTGTCGGGCCTACGCGCATAAAGCCGGGTCTAGCAAATGAAAAACTTTCGGCTATCTGCCTGGCTATGCAATGTTCGCAGACCACATGCAAATGGCCACGTCTAAAAAAAAAACAAAGCTTTCTTTCCAACGCTCCGGCTCGGCGGCAAATTCAGATCTCTGTTGTTCTCGTCTGCAATAAATCAACAATGCACCATTCGTGCTCAACAAAAGCCGTAACCAGTGAGCGGGCGGGCGAACGAAACGAAGGAGAAAGGGGCGGGGGGCGAGCTATTGTTTAGCGCAGATCAGGATCGAGGACCGAGGTGGCAATTTCAATTTGAATACATATTCAGACCAAAAACGTGTTATATTTCAACACGTCCATGAGAGCTAGCCGCCAATAACTACTCTATAGCGACAATAGAAAAGCTAATATTATTAGCTAACTAGCATGATGTGAGAAACCCGGACGCCAGTCGTAAATCTAAAAATTAGGTAGCTGCCTTGACTAAGAACCAGTAAAAATAAAAATGGTCGATTTGTGAATATACTTAAGTATTTTCCAGTGGAGAATATATTTGGGCCAAGTTAGGTAATATACGAAAACAAATGGCTAGCAGGCTAACTTTGTAGTACAGACTTGCGCAGAACTAGTACGTCAGAGAGGTTTATCGCATCCCCACCTTGCCTCGCTCTAGACCCGGCATCAAAACTAGCTTCTTGGAAATATAAAACTTTCCATCCTAAGGTTTACGTAGCTAGCTAGTTGGTCTTGTCGAGGAGCATACCAGCCAATAGCTAGTTTTACATGGGATGTTTCCTTAGTCGTATCCATACATTAACTGATTCAGTCCAGGGAAACACACAAAACGTGGTCAACGGTGACCACAATATGCCTTGTTCCGTACAGGGCATTTTAAAGCGTCTTAAGATACTTTTCAGAGTAAGTATGTACTTAATCAGTTTTTAGCACATTTTAAAGTATTAGTATGGGGTTTCGGGGCGAAACGCAACTCGAAGAAGTTAATTTAATTCAGATAGTTAAGCTATACCGAAAACCCTGCATGACAAAAACATTAAGAAGCTACAGAACGGAATCTTAAACCGGGTCGGGATCTCTAGCCTGGTGAGATAAAAACGTCGCGAAGGACCACTTACCGTTGGAGAGATTAATCAGCGCCGCGTCCTGTGTAGTTTTCACTTCTAATCGCAGCGGCTGCTGCTCTGAATGTCGCTGAATGTCTCCATTCGCGTCTCCGATTGAGAGGAGCCGCACGCTTTGGAACACGGACACCGCCATCTTCGATCTGGGAATAGGCAGCGCGCGACGCATACATTCACTGTCTCGCTCTCCCTCCTGCTCAGACATCGACGATGGGAAGGTCTAACTCGTTACCGCCGCGGTGTGGCTAATCTGCAAAACAACACGCGTGCTCTCTGGATTGCCTCCTGGGTAGAACTTTCCAAACTTCTTCGCCTGGTTGTCCCCCCCCGATCTTGGTTTCCCAATTAACAAGAGCTCAAGAAACCCTTACCTTTTGAAGTAATGTTTAAAAAAACAATGCCTGAAAGTATGGTTTAATTTGTAAGTGCAATTTTAGATTTCCATTATTGACAGGGGTTTTTAAATAAAATACTTTTTATTTATTTATTATAGACTTGAATTAATACATCTTCCTTGGCTAAAATGTCAAATCAATGCCTGCAGTGTCAATCTGTAACAAAGAAAGGGACTATTTTAACCAAAATTCCTAAGATCTTTCTGAAGCGGATCCATATTGCAAGGCCTGGGATTGGCCAAAAAAGCTGGATTCTGTCAGGTGTCTTTCTTTAAAACAGGGTTCTTTAACCTTTTAAATGAGGGTTACATTAAGAAGAACCGGAGGTGCTGAAGGGCCAGACTATTGCTTTTTTCTTCTTCATAATCGTATTAAGAATAACAATAATACAATTTATACTACATACTCATCACAAATGCATTGACGAGGCATATTTATTAAAGCTAATGCAACCGCCGTCTATTTCAAACACCAATTACTTTGTATAAAACAGTCATCACTCAGACTTTCATTCTAAGTCAGTAAATGGCTTCTCCTTTTTTAGCAAGATTCCAAGCTACGTCACCTCCGTAGCTTTCTCCTGTTCTGTGCAGGAGCAGACCAGGGTAATGCAGAACTTGCCTTCCTTAGACGTAACCAAGGCCCCCTACTTAATACTTACATAATTCCTCCAAGTAGTTGACAACAGACATTTTTGTGTCAGCAACATCTTTGTAGTTGTTGTTCATGAAGATGCAAAAGCGTTTCCCACCCATTGTTTATACCCCTTTCTGGTTAAAGGCATGGCACGCAGTGAAATGGAAATTGCATAGGTATTTCTGATTAATTAACTTGTCATTTTAAATATTTACTTTCAGCATTGTTTATGTACTTTGCCAACTGATGTTATTTGTAAAGAAATAAATCAACCTTTGTTTGTACATTTTGTGCAGCAGAAGCTAAGATTACACTTGTGCAAACAGCTAGTTTTAAAATATCTACATGTGAGTGGTGTTTTCTTCAATTGGATGATTTCATTGACTACGGTCTGCATCCTGGTAAAAAGCAGAACTAAAACGAAAGCAAAGCCCCGTCACTCTTTTCCAGGTCAATAGGAGCTCGTGGGCAGGATCTGTTGTCAGACCGGTTGATTTGGTATGTCACGTTACTGTTGAAACGAGAAGACAACTGATCAAATACAAATTCTCCATTTGTTATCCCCAGTTTGTTCAAAAACCAATAAACCACAAAATAAAAACAAAAGAACACCACGCTCAGTCTTACAATGATAGTTTTAATGGTTCAATTTTTAGTATTACAATTACTATGAGTTAAGGTGTTCAGTACAGAAATGAATTTACTTGTAATGGCACTGGTTATTGACAGTGCTGTAGTAGTGTTGACTTTTTTCTCTCTCCATAACACAGAGTGTATCGCTTCTGACAGAGAAAGTCCCCAGGTTCGAACACCAAAATCGAAGAAGAGATAGATACTATTTTCTATCCAATTAGCCAGTGTCCATGTTTCTTTTCAATCCGACCCTGCAATACCCTGCACTCAGACTTCCCTGCTGTAAACAGCAATGCAAAAACCTAACTTCTCTGGGCCGTAAGCTTTTCTTAAAAAACATTTTTTAAAGAAACATTGGCAGTTCCAAAATATTAACTTAAGATTTATACGATTAAGAAAAGGCTCGGAAATTTTTTCCTTCTTCATATGGAACAAAAAGGGTTTGGCGCCAATGTATTTAAGCAGTTTAGTGGCAGCTAAACGAGACAGAGGGGAAAACACACGGGCAGGAAGAAACCACACCGTTCCGGAGAAAGAAGAAGTGAATCCCAAAGATGATGATGATGATGATGATGATGACGATGATGCAACAAAGAAAAGGGGCCAGGAACAGGATAAAATAATGGTTCTCAGCATTCGGCACCACAAGAACAAAGCTAGAGGGGCACCCTGGACTGTCTAGCCATCTATTTCTCCAAAAGGCAGTTATAGGGCGAGGCAGTGGCTTTGTCCTTTAGTCTGTGGGGTGTATGTATAGTTTAATTGGAATTATTCACAAAGGGGTATTTATGTGGCCATTTGTCGGGGTAGAGGTACAGAAAGAGAGTATGCGTTTGTGTTCTTGTTTACGTGTATTTTTGTCACAGCCTGCTGATCCAGGTAGACAAAATTCAAAGCGGCCACTTATGTCGTACCACCGTCATTGGTGCAAAAACGGTTCTCGTCGGAGTTGGAAGCTGATCCCAAACGGTGACAAAATGGCTTCAGGTTAATATTTAACTGGTCAGGAATCATTGCTTTTAATAACACTGTTGTTGTGTTGAATGCAGGACTTATTCCCCGACATTTCCTGCATGATTCCCAGCCTGTATTCCAAAATAGTAGTCACACATTATTTTGGAGGCTGGGACATATGGCGCTGCTTTTTGGGTTTATTTTTTAAGTCTAAATGTTATCTGGTCCTAAAAGTGTAGCTAAAACCAAAATAATTTTTTTAATAACAACAGCAACATTAACACCCATTTACTCTGGTCCTCCACGGTCTGATTTCTGGCCACTAACAGCCAACTTTTCTCAAGTTGAGCAGTGTCTGAGCGTCAATCACCTTTATGCCTTTTCCGATAAATCTTCATGTGGATACAGGAGAACCACCGGAACACAGTTCTCATCTTGGGTTAGTTTCACAAATGATGGCAGATTTCCTGCTCGGGGCCCTGAGACGATAGGAGAGGCTCCTTGGCTGTGGACCGGGGCCTGGTTTCTTTATTGCGGTCTAAGACGGCACCGGTGTACGTACCCTGGACTGGACTGGATTTGGCCGAGACGTGCTTTAAAAAGACCCAGAGAGGTTCTTGTTGCTGGTGGGGTGCTACAAATGCTGGAACCCTTTAAAAAAAATTTTTTTTTAAAGTCTTCGGAGAGTAAACGGGAGTGGCAGGCGAGTGCGTACACAGAAAGGGTTTCAGAAGCGTTTCCTGGAGCTCATCGACGTCCGCTGCCGGGAGAGAAAGTAAACCCGGTTCAGAGCGGTGTATTTTCAAAGCATTAACTACTACACCTGGAGAGAGAGGAAGTGGATCAGGAGGCGGCTCTATAGGCAAACAAAATTGTTGACAAGCAGCCATGGCAAGCTAAACCCCACCGTACATATTCACTGATTGACAATGGCCATGTTCCCATGATATTAACAATGAAGAGCTGACCCTGAAATTATGATTCAATGGTCAGTGGCTGTACTATGGATTTTACAATCAAACAGGCTAAATTTTCCACGTGACACGAGTAACTGCATTCAGGTCGCACGCCGGTGGGCCCAATAGAAACACACCCAGGCAGAGGGACCCGGCGCCGGTAAGTCAAGGGTTTAACATTGGGACAACACGGCGTCTTCGGTGCATTGAACAACTTGCAAGACTAGAAGCAGCATACCTCAGAAAAGGGCACAAGATTTTGGCGGGCGGAACGGGTTGTCGCTGGAGGGAACGCCCATGAGCAGCGGATCCTTGTGTGCATTCTGCAGGCAGAAGGACTTCAGGTCAGCTGCGGCCTGGGACACCTTGGCGACAGACAGACAGACAGACATACAGACGGACAGAGAAATCGACCCAATGAAGTTGATATGGGTGTGACACTGACAGCTCGTCTTGCCCAGAGAGTCTGCCAGTCGAGCGATGTCAATCAACGTGAAAGACACAAATAAGATCTGTATTGATTTCAGGCAGAAATTACGAGGCTATTAAGAACAACTTTGCTCTAGTGAACTTAGTGAACTTCTGGTCATGACCAGAATTCCTGGTACGGCACAATGGCTACCCACACTGCATGTAACTGTAATTTTCCACTGAAGACACAGAAATATGCCAGCAGTGTGCAGAATTAATCAATTTACAAAGCACAATTTATTCTCCCAAACTGGCATGTAAATCGTATATTCTAAATGGTGATCAGGTTGTCAGAAATATTTGATAAAGAAGACAGTCACGGTATGTGTTTAAGGAGGCATTGTATATGATATTCCATTCATTTCTCTGTGTCAGAGTAAAGTGTTTATGCATGTGAAAACTTCTGCTAAATGATACATTTATAATTGCAATATCGTTGGATTTTATGGTTCCGATCACTGTGTTGTGTAGTTGTTGGAAGCTTGCTCAGTTAACGCAGGGAAGCGCTACTGCTTATAAACTAAGTAAAGCCGGATCTCTACCTTGGACCACTATACGAGCTAATTCAATAATGTGTCATCTCTGGTATCGAGGCGTTACTCCTTATTCACGAGTCATTTTAAACCAATGTCTTAAATCTGATTGAAACATTTAAACAATGCATTTCAATGAAACACTTATACTAAGATGGGGTCTTGGGAAAAACTAGTTGTGGGTCACGGAATATCCATGAATCTGTTAAACTAATAATATACACAGTTGACGAACCACACGCCTTTTAGTGGAACTGGCAGTTATTTATACATCAAATGTTTCCAAATAACCAATTTCTTATTTTAACATTAGATCTATAATCAATTAAGCCCATTCATAGTCACATGACTGTTCATGTAAATACAAGCAAAACGGCTAACTGCACAATGTTCGTCAGCATACAGTAATAACTATATTATCTACACACGAACCCACATATATTCACATAATTATTTACAACACGTGCAATGCGTTTTATGTTCCTTCGCTGTGGATATATTTGACAAAAATGAATATAGTTTAGGACAGCACACTGTTATGTATTCGGTTGGATAGTGTCAAAAATATCCGGTACACTCTTCCACGGTCACAAGTCGACCAGCCACACAATCATCAAAGCCCTCCACTGTTTGCTGCCTCGCGGAAACACCCGCCCGTAAATTTACAGTAAAAAAACAAAACTGGGAGTTACAGTTAAACACATTGAAATGTACATCATTTACGCTGAATACATTTGCATCGATGCACACGAGACGTAAACAGTTTTTACAATGACTAAGTTTAAATTCTACGGTTTACACTGAAAGCATAAACGGTTGCTTAACGCCCAGGAAGGTTGCTTGCCAAGCAGAAAATAAAGTAGGGAAAATAAGTTTTAGTGCACTTCCCCACTGACATTAGAAAAACGCTGTTCAAATGTCATGGTGTGAGGCGTTCTTGTAAGCCCACAAAACAGTGTCTTATGTAATAGGAAGTTTTATACATAAATTAAGTATCAAAGACTTCAATAACAAATTACTCATCTAGTTCTGGTTAGAAGACTCCATCAGATTTCGGCCACAGTCACACCCTTTTTCA
>JAOYSI010015730.1:7330-22066 GCA_025775065.1 Hiodon alosoides | reverse complement strand
ACTTCAATAACAAATTACTCATCTAGTTCTGGTTAGAAGACTCCATCAGATTTCGGCCACAGTCACACCCTTTTTCAAAATATTTTCCTAACATTTCCTTATAAACCAACCTTAATCCTGCGAACGCTTGCTTCCAAACGAAGTTGTTTGACCGCTTTCTGGGCGATAATCAAGTTGCTGCTCCCCGCGCTGTTGTTTGACATACCGGCGGTAGGAAAACTGCGCTACAGTACTCTTAGAAAAGGAAAGTTTCGCGAAGACCTTTCCTAACTAAATCCAACCTCTCTTTCTCTACCCAGGCACGCACGAACTTTTCCCGAAGAGCCACTTCAATTGGTTGTTGTTCGGTGGATCGCTTTCCCTCGTCACGTAACCCAACGGCATTGATAAAATTAATATTCACGGGATGGCTAACACACCCAATAACAATGCAGCAATTGTTTGACGACTAGAGAACCCACCCCCACATATTTACATTTGTAGCGTGAATACACCAAGGCCTAAAATACTTCCTTCTATAAATAAGCAACACATCGGCCAGAACCTGCATATGCAAAACGATGTAGGCAAATACGCCGCTATGTTTTTTTAAAAAGCCAAAATAAGTTTGCTAACCGTAATACACCCAATGGCGGTTCATCACGAGTCATGTTAACTAGTGAAAACGATTGCGTTAACGGTTAACAGAGTTCACGGTTGGGTTATGAGTATAAAGTCAAAAACTGTAATTTAAGAGTAGACGATCGTCTTCGCCAAAGAAAACGGTAAACGTTTGTAGAAACTCGGCTACCGTTGTCTTGTGAAAATTGGAGGGAATCTGACATTAGTAAGGCATAGAAGCTTTCGGAGGGTCCCTACAGCATCGGTTGCAGCAGTTGTGATATTTCGGATGTATTACGTTTAGCTATCAAAAAATTAAAAATTTGGGGGTTATTGGCTGAAAAGTTAACCGGATCACATATCGTTGATTTTCAACCCACCCGCCGCCCTGCAGTGTGTACATTTAATCTTTCATTAGAGTACATTCAGATCCTTTTTTCATATCGACGATTTATCACAGTTCCAATAAACTTTCTGGCTAATAGATATTTTTTTCTTATATTGCGGAATATACTATAAATAGTTAGCACATGATTTTTAAATTAAGGTAATTTAATTATAAAATGATACGCCAGTTTCAACATGGGATGTTATGCGAAACGTAATTTAGATCCAGAAATACAAACGTGCGTATATTTTACTAAATAAAATAAAGGTCTTCTTAAGTGTTATAATTGTTAGAACGCCCCGGGCTGTGGGGTGGGATTTGCAGGTCTTCTCTAGTCTCGTCGGTAACCAGCGTCTCCTGTCGGCTTCCCGGGCGCCTTTAGACTAGTGAGAGCCAGTCTTTGAATTTTAAGTATTTCTTGACATTACTGCCATCTAGCGTACCAATTGCGAACTATTCACGTTTCTGACACGTGTCACATGACAAAAGTGCACTTTATTTTATCTGACTGGCTTCAGGTCGACGTAGTCGGGAAAAGAATGATCAGTTCCGGGTGAATTCGGGTCATACAAAGGGCATTCCACATTATTTGGATTCGCGATGCTCATACGAGTGAGTATATAAGAGAAACATATTTGGTTTAATTAGTCAATGCTTAATGGACAGTCTAGTACGTAAACTAAATCTGTCCAGAAGTATGAAAATGTTTGCTAGTTAGCAGGTTTGACGAACAATTGTTTTTAAATGGCTGTTGAAGGATTGCTTGTGTAACACAAAGTTAGCAAACTTGTCGGCAGGGTGACACATGTTGACGTGTTAGAATAATCGAACTCGAGTTGTTTTGACCATTTTTATCGAAGACATTGCAGCACAACTGGCCAAATAGTTTCAGAGTTGTACAGTGCAATTATACAATTTTATTTTACAGTTGGTCAGTGGTGTGTGGTAGACTAGGTATCGATAATAAAACATTAACGTAATAATTTAGTCTTTGTCTCTGATTTCTTTACTGAAGATTGTGTTTTAAGGATGGGGAAAGTTGTGGAATTTGGTCGTGCGATACGGTACACCGCAAAAAGAGTACCAGGCTTCTTCACGGCGGTAGCATAAACACATCTTGTGTAGCAACAACGTTGCATCCCCGCCGTATATTATTAGCGCTGTCGTCAATCAGCTCTTTCCTTTATTATTTCAGCGTCTGTTACGACATGGGGTGTCAATGCTCAAGGAAGGTCGGGCTATTCATCACAGCGCAACGTGGAGGAGCCCCCTTATCCCGATAGTTGTGGAGCAGACGGTGAGGGCTCGATGACATGGGCAGTGAGAACTCGGATTACAATATTCATAAAACATAATTGTAAAGATTATATTTAGATTTTTATTAATATATTGCCATTAGCGGGGGTTCTCAAAAAAATGTGGTGTGATGCAATATAGCTTTCAGTATTCAAATCTAGATTTTTGGTCAGCCACAGTTATCCTGTGCTGCAACAATAGTGACAACAGTGCGGTAATCTCTGCCCTATACATTGTGCTGTAGTTAAACAAAGACATGCTGAAAAGCTGTGCATGTAAGTACAGAACAGACACGGTAACCACGGGTGACGTTGAATGAGTAGCGAGTGGTTTGTGAGTCAGCTCTGTTCTGTCTCCTTCCCCGATCAGGGGCGAGGGGAGCGTGCTTATGACATTTACTCCAGGCTGCTGAGGGAACGGATCATCTGTGTGATGGGACCGGTAAGTGCGGTTATAGTTTACATCTGGGTCACATCTGGGTCACATCTGTTTCACCCTGGTGTAGGTCATTTGCTTTCTCAGAGGTGATCGTTACAGGCAAAATGCATAGGTAGTAAAACTGTAAGCTTTTTTTCGTTGAAATGACTTCTGTGCTACCCTGTGGCCAGAGAGATGTTGTACTGGTTCTGGTTGTAGGCTGTCTTTGATTGTGTGAGGAAAGGATCCTCAAACAGTATGTTTCTGTGTCTCTCTTTCTCTCTCAGATTGACGACACAGTAGCCAGCCTGGTTATCGCTCAGCTGTTGTTTCTCCAGTCGGAAAGCAACAACAAACCCATTCACATGTACATTAACAGCCCTGGTGAGGGGCCGGGGAACCAGGGGACG
This sequence comes from Hiodon alosoides, assembly GCA_025775065.1. Taxonomy (NCBI): domain Eukaryota; kingdom Metazoa; phylum Chordata; class Actinopteri; order Hiodontiformes; family Hiodontidae; genus Hiodon; species Hiodon alosoides. The sequence continues at coordinate 18,955 of JAOYSI010015730.1, read as the reverse complement.
TCGAAAAAGTTTATCTTAATTTAAATTTTTCCAGTTTCCGCCGGTCAGTAATTCTTTGGTTGCCAATTCTTAATATAAACTGCCTGTCAGTTCCGACTTTGCCTCTTTCTGCCCAAGGCGGCGTGGTTACGGCAGGGCTGGCCATCTATGACACCATGCAGTACATCCTGAATCCCATTTCCACCTGGTGTGTGGGCCAGGCTGCCAGCATGGGCAGTCTGTTGCTGGCCGCAGGCACCAACGGCATGAGGCACTCCCTGCCCAATGCCAGGATCATGGTGCACCAACCTTCTGGTGGAGCCAGGGTAAGATAAAGGAGTTGAATAATGAGGGTGGGTGAGTAGTGGGTCTGTGTGGGACCTTTAAAAAGAGGGAGGTGTGGGAGTTTAGTGTAATGACATGGCAGAGCAGAGAGAGAGAGAGAGAGAGAAACCATAGTAGCCTTGGGGCAAGGATTTTGGTACAGAAAAGCCCATGATGTTGGATTATATCAACAGCATTGGCAAATCAACCCCACCCCATACATGCTTCACTGTTAATTAAGTATGGACAGTTGAGGATTTTCTGTGTGTGGAAAATGTGTGTTGTGGGCAGCACAGCAGCCTTTGGACAGCACTGGTAACCAAATGATTATATATCTTGTGTGTGTTTGTGCGTGTTCAGGGCCAGGCCACAGATATTGCTATCCAGGCCGAGGAGATCCTTAAATTGAAGAAGCAGATAAATGTCATCTACAGTAAACACACTGGCCAGCCCTTGGAAACTATAGGTAAGGAGACAAGGTGTCTTGCGTCTGTGTGAAAGGGGAAGACTTTTGTATTGGGACATTTGGGGGTTTTCCCCGCTGTATAATGCTACCCTGAATCTGTTCCATTCCCCCAGAGGGCATAATGGAGCGCGATCGCTACATGAGCCCCATGGAGGCCCAGGATTTCGGGATCATTGATCGGGTGCTGGTTCACCCCCCTCAGGCTGGCCAGGACGAGCCTGAACTCGTGCAAAAGGAGCCCCCTGCAGCAACCGGCCCTTCGTCTGCCTCTGACCCCTCCGTATCCCAGCAGGGCTCTTCTGGAACCAACCAGCCCTCCTCTTACAAACCCGAACCCTGAGCCACGTCTAGAACTTTGTACTGATCATCTCTAGGATGGAAGCCACCATTTAAATAAAGTGCCCCCCACCCGCCTTGTCTTGTGTGAATTCTAAAAAGTCGACAAAAATGTCAATACAATTGTAACATGGCAAATTATTCAGATGCGTGTCAGATTAAGGTCACAGCTAGTCTTCATTTGATACAGTTGAAGCTCTTACCTGAATTCTAATAAAAAAACAACTGTGTGCCATAATTGGTCTTAATTTAACAAACTGAAAATAGGTTGCAAATGTATATCCAAATATATTAACTTGTGCGGTGCTTTTCCCTTTTGCCTACATGCTGTATGAAATGGAGAGGAAAAGTGTAGTGTTCAGTGACTACCCCTCAGAATATTTACTGAGGCATATGACTTCAATCACAATATTTAACTGATTAATTTGACTGCAAAATAACTTAGAACCCTCATTGGTCAAATGTGGAATTTTGACTCATGGAGATTGGGAAGTGTCTCAGCACCAGGGTCCTGGGTTCAATGGTCACAAGTCACTGAGTGCAAAGACTTGTGTTGGGTGGATTGGCGTCTTCCAAACCAGCCCAGCGTGAGTGCTGGTCCGTGTGTCCCTGTAATGGACAGAAATCCTGTCCTGGGTCCACCCTACCTTGGGTCCTAGTCCTGCCAGATGAGATGCTGGCACCCGTATTGGATAAAGATGGGGGAGGGGCAGCTGAGCCTGGAATGAGGAAACAGCTTGCAGAAGACAGGAAGAAATATTTGACAATATCACAGGGAAAGAAATGATTTCGTAGTGAATTTTATTAGTTAAAAAAAAAAAAGAAGTATACACAAGAAAAAATATACATGAATTAAAAGGGCAATCTTTAAGACAAAGGTAACATTTCTCTCTTATGGGAACAGCCCAACGTTTAGAGAGCCAACTAGTACTGTTCTGTACACACAAGGGTGCCTCCAATGGATTTGTATAGCCAATTATTGCTAGGTCACCCAGAGTAACAGAAAACCACAGCTGCAAAACTCATCTACCATTTCTGCATCCGACCTCACGCATAAATGCGTAATTGCAACACAGGAGGATAACTTTCAGGTGTTAAAAATGTTAAAAAGCAGTGGATTCCAGAACAGAATCCCCATTTATAAAAGCCATGAATGACTAAGGTGAAATGCAATATAACAAAAAGTAAAGATTTTTTAAACTGCTTCTACACTCCGACATATTCGCGTAAAAGTTTTAACCTCTGAGCGGTGTTAGTGTTCTTTAATCAAACCCAGTCACCGTAGTAACGGTAAATGGTAGTAACCCACCAAATCGGGTGACTCGGACTCAAACGTGTCGCTTGTTCTAGAAAAGTCCAGCAAATTGAAAGGAAAAAGTAGCATTAATATGATATGGTGAGAACGTAGGAACTTAAAGCATGAATGCATATTAAAAATGCAATTCAATAATAGTAAGTGGGTCTTGAAGCGTCGATTGCGGTAAAAAACAAGTTTAAAATCAGACGCCTAGCCGTGGATGTCGATTTGCCCTGACGTTGAGCTGAAGGCGGGGTTCATTAGGGTGGCCTCCACCCAGGTCACATGACGGAGCAGCTGCCCCAGCCCTTCCGCTTGGCCGCGGTGGCCCAGCGCAGCCAGCCCAGGTTACCCTCCGTGTAGGGCGGGTATCGCAACACGTTCACCCGCTCCAGGCCCCAGCCCCTCAGCATGCAGCCGCGCCGGTGGCTGAAAGTCTCAAACCCCCAGCGGCCGTGGTAGCTGCCCATCCCGCTGGCTCCTTTCGATTTGGAGGGGGGGGGGCAGAAAATAAACCAGACTTAAGAAAGATGGCAAAAACTATAGATCAGGCATCATATGCTGCATATAATAAACCCTATAAAAAACTAGTACTGTTCTGTACACACAAGGGTGCCTCCAATGGATTTGTATAGCCAATTATTGCTAGGTCACCCAGAGTAACAGAAAACCACAGCTGCAAAACTCATCTACCATTTCTGCATCCGACCTCACGCATAAATGCGTAATTGCAACACAGGAGGATAACTTTCAGGTGTTAAAAATGTTAAAAAGCAGTGGATTCCAGAACAGAATCCCCATTTATAAAAGCCATGAATGACTAAGGTGAAATGCAATATAACAAAAAGTAAAGATTTTTTAAACTGCTTCTACACTCCGACATATTCGCGTAAAAGTTTTAACCTCTGAGCGGTGTTAGTGTTCTTTAATCAAACCCAGTCACCGTAGTAACGGTAAATGGTAGTAACCCACCAAATCGGGTGACTCGGACTCAAACGTGTCGCTTGTTCTAGAAAAGTCCAGCAAATTGAAAGGAAAAAGTAGCATTAATATGATATGGTGAGAACGTAGGAACTTAAAGCATGAATGCATATTAAAAATGCAATTCAATAATAGTAAGTGGGTCTTGAAGCGTCGATTGCGGTAAAAAACAAGTTTAAAATCAGACGCCTAGCCGTGGATGTCGATTTGCCCTGACGTTGAGCTGAAGGCGGGGTTCATTAGGGTGGCCTCCACCCAGGTCACATGACGGAGCAGCTGCCCCAGCCCTTCCGCTTGGCCGCGGTGGCCCAGCGCAGCCAGCCCAGGTTACCCTCCGTGTAGGGCGGGTATCGCAACACGTTCACCCGCTCCAGGCCCCAGCCCCTCAGCATGCAGCCGCGCCGGTGGCTGAAAGTCTCAAACCCCCAGCGGCCGTGGTAGCTGCCCATCCCGCTGGCTCCTTTCGATTTGGAGGGGGGGGGGCAGAAAATAAACCAGACTTAAGAAAGATGGCAAAAACTATAGATCAGGCATCATATGCTGCATATAATAAACCCTATAAAAAAAAAAATCCCAGGTGAGACTGATATGAGCACACTTACCCACACCTCCAAACGGAAGCCCTGGCAGGGTCATATGGACAATGCCATCATTGGAACAGAACCCCCCACTGCTTGTTTGCTCTAGGACAGCGCTAACCACCTAAGAGGAAAGGTGGGGGGTGTGTGGGCATTGGAAGAGCGTTAGAGAAATTCATCCAATAACAATAACAAATAATGCAGTCGCTGGCCCCGTTCGGTTAACCCCTACATTTCTAGGTCTTCTAGGCCTTAATAACAAAGCACATTTAAAAGAAGAAAAAAAAAAAAAAAAATCTGAGGCCAATAGAAAATTAGCTTTATACTGAAAGTTTAAATCAAAGCGGTTACCATTTAAAAAAAAAGTAGCAATCCCCTCACCAAGACAGAAATAATGACCTAACAGGGTCCTGGAATGCAAATGTACAATTTTTTATTCAGAGACCTTGGGTGGAACAGGGGTTGGAGACTGGCTCTTCATACCTTGGACTCGTCTGAGAAGACATAGAGGGCGAGGGGCTTCTCTCTGCTGTTGATGAAACCTATCCCCTCTTTCAGGGTTTCAATGGTGAGTATAGGGAGAATGGGCCCAAAAAGCTCCTCCTCCATGAGTGCGTCAGTTTCTTTGACATCCACCAAAACCGTGGGGGCTATGGAGAAATGGTCAGGGGAGGGAAAAGGGGTGGGGGTGTTGGTGTCCCTTCATCAGCCGTACTCGACAAGGAGTAAAAGGAAGTAGATGACTTATACCAATGCCATTTACTAAAGACCGCTTCCTCCCAATTAATATCCCTGCCACCCCCCCCACTTACCAATGAACTTCTCTTCCTGTTGGGCCTCTCCTCCAATCACCACCGTCCCCGTGGACCTCTGCAGAAGGCCCATCAGCCTGGACCAGTGCCTATCGGTCACCATGCGCCCCATGTCCTGGCACTGCTTGGGCTGGGACCCATAAAAGGCCTCCAGGGATTCCTGGAGGGCGAGGACCAGTGCATCCCGCGTTTGGCGCGTGCAGAGCACGTAGTCTGGGGCCACGCAGCTCTGGCCTGCATTGAAGAACTTGGCCCAGGCCAGCCTCCTGGCGGCGGCCTTGATGTCCAGCTTCCCGTAAATCAGACAGGGGCACTTGCCTCCCAGCTCCAGGGTAACAGGAGTGAGGTGGACCGCTGCGGCCTGGAGGATGCTACGGGCCACACATTGGGAACCTGAATGAAGGATCAAGACATCCCACCTTCACGACTGGAACAAACATATTTTACACAAACCTTTTTTTGGTTTAACCAACAAGAGCTTTAACTTTAGAATACAAATAGGTGGTTGAAGTACAGTACATTGTATGCATTACAAACTTTAAATCCTCAAAGCGCGACATGATCAGCCCAATTTTTACATTAAGCTCTAGAAAAGACTACTTGACTTGGTATGATAGCGCGTTGCATAAAAACAAAGCAGGCCGGAAACAGAAACCGGACATTTACCCGTGTAGAAAATGTGATCGAACCGGTTCTCCAGCAGTTTCTTTGTTTCTTCGGCACCGCCGCACATTACCGTGTAACAGTCCTGCGACGCAAAGAAAATAAAAAACTCTAAACTTCGCAACGCTCCCAACAGCAAAAACGCAACAGACTGCAATATAAACAGCAGCACAGGAAAAGGGAGGAAATGAGGAAACTGGTACCAGATAGACCGGTCCAACTCCAGCCCGACCCACCCAGCCACACCAATTGGCGTATTCATGAAGTACCCCTACCCGAGACAAGTACTTGGGGATGAGCTCTGCGAGAAGCGTCTCGGTTGCTTGGCTGATCTCCGATGGCTTGAGGACGGCACAGTTACCTGACCGATAACACACACACACACACACACACGTCACCTACAAGAAACATAGCAGAGCAGCAATAATCAACCACTCAATGCGTTCACGGTCTACCTGCTGCTATTGCCCCAACCAGGGGTAACAGAATAAGCTGGAAAGGATAGTTCCACGCTCCGATGATTAAAATGACTCCCAGGGGCTCGCGGCGGATAAAACAGTCGTCCAGTTTGGTTGCCTGACGGAGCAGGAAGGAAGCACAGAGGAACATTATTAAATAATTTTGCTAAATCCACCGAGCTACGTTTTTTCCCCTCACAGTGTTTCTACCACTGCTGATCACAGCGCTTTGAAAGTCTGGTGGAATTGACGGAGAGCTTTGGGCCCCAAGCCGGGTGTGTTTTGACAAGTCTCAAAAGCAGACGGACGCACCATGAAACCAAAGCTTTTGCCTTACCAGATTCTTCCCCACATATTCCGGCTGCATCCAGGACTTGAGGTTATCGATGGCATAGCACACCTCATTGGCCACCATGTCTATCTCTGACAAAATGGCCTCAAACTTGGGCTGGGGAGGAAAAAAGTGGAGTGGATCACAACACCACAGTCACGGACGGTCTAGGAGAGAGACAGGGGTATAGCCTGTGAGGAGGAGGAGAAGGAGACAGGCAGGTGGGTGGCTGGTAGGGAGGGGGGTACATACCTTGGCAAGGTCCTTGTGCAAGGCCTCAAGAATCTGTGCCTCATTTTCCTTGACAAGAGCAAGGAGAGCCTCGAGCTGCATCAGGCGGAACTGCTCGGGGAGGGAAACGCCAGATTGAAACGTTGCCCGGAGCCGGTTGATAACCTCTACCTGTTTCTCCATCTCTGCACACCTGTCCAAGAAAGACGTTGAGGGACTTCACACCAAACCATATTTAACAATTTGTAGGTCCAACCTTCCTCCACAGGGCTGACGATAAAGCAATGTTATACACCCTCGGCTTTCGTTCATGGCGTCAGGTGTAGAGCTATACCTCCTTGGTAACGTTTCCACACCATTTAAAACCCATACCTGTTCATATTAGAACCAGATTAGCAACTCTAAATGTTGTATGCATTACAGCAAGAACATTAGAAAGGTCGGAGTTAAAGAAGACATAAGCAGAGTCATTCACTGCTCACATGTTCCAACACCACGCAGGCAGGCCGGAAACCCTTGTAGAAAAATGGGGTTTATCATACAGAGGTGCACGAAATCTTCACGATCATATACAAATACATATACAAAGTATTGCGTATGTGTTTAATAATTGCGTGAAAATTTCGCTGAGTCACGCTGAAAGAAAAGCAACCGCATGTACGATCTCGATTGCGAAAACTGAGTATACACCCAAAGTAGTGGAACAGCGTCCGAAGCAGAGAAAAGTTACGAAAAGTTCAACAGTAGCGAGTCGCTTACGCAGTTTTACACTTAATGAAATGAAAGACGTGTAACCAACCGATGCGAGTTTTGAGTGGCATCAGTTTATTTTAACAAGATTGGAAAGACATTAATTAAAAGGCTTTGTATCGGTGGATAAGACCTTTTAACCTAAACTACTTTTTAAATGGTAGTAGAGATAGGCCCGTGTGGATGACCCATGTACAACGTTGAAAATATTTCCCCATGGATTTGACAAAACAATCTCATAGTTCTTAATTAATTAGGAGTTATGAATTGCAATCACAATAACCAAAAAACATATTTGTTCACTCAGTGAGTTTATGCTTTTTTGCATTCTCAGAAAGAACAAGCAAGACAATTACATTTTAATCAATCACGCGATACGATGTTAAAACGAAGAGAAATGTAATGAATCACAGGTTTTTTTGTACCCAGAGACCACGACAATTAACGAAATAATTATTCTCCCGTCTCTGTGCAACTCATTGTTGTTATACGTTTAAAATGCGCTTTAGATGTGTGTCGTTCAGATATTATGATCAGCGCAACTCATTTACGTATGATGCTTCTTTGTGTAATACGGTGATTAAAACTTACCCAGCCCAGTAGACTACTAAATGGCAGCTTTTACACTCACGAGTTTCTCGTTCAGCCACCAGGGTTTTAATTACAGGAAGAAAGAGTATTTCCGGGTCCAAGCATTTTGACAATCAGTATGTTTGTAAAACAGGAATAACCAGTCAAGCTAAAAGGGTACAGTAAAACACTAGATATGCTAAATGTCATCTAAAGCAAGGGGTTCAAAAGACTCAGATTGTGGGATATTGTATGTTCGAAATGTATGGTTTTCCTGATACTGTGGCGACGTTTCGCAGCTGGATTTTTTTTTAAAGCCCCGGAATCTTTTTATTGTAAACTATTCATATTCATATCACAATTCGTTTCAGTAAAATTCCACAACGCCGGGCTACAAACGGTGTTTAATTCCTCTCTACACCGAGTGCGGAGCTGTTAGTGTTTTGCTGCGTGAAAACAGCGAAAAATAGGAATTAGAAATAGGACAAAATGGATAAATAGGAAGACCAGGAGCAAATAAGAAAAACATGGGAAAAAATGTAACATTCCTTTTCATCCAGGCAGGGGATGGTTAATTTTGACAAATTACCCTTCATCAGAATTAGACTGTTGAGAAAAGGCTACAAGTCCATCGGTTTTCAAGTTTACGTTAGATATATTTTGATAATGTAGCGTTAGTTGCAAGCTAATTGACATTACACAAGCTTGCTGACTGGTCAGTTCTTCTGGCTAGACTACTTCTTCAAGACCCAACACATAACTATCAAGATATTAGGTTTTGTTTGCCATTAGAGATAACTACTTTAGCCTTTTTCGACACTAAGCCTTTTAGCCTTAGTAACTTCACTTTTTAAATCTAAGTATTACAAATGTCCTACTTTCACATAATTCGATTATTCTTTAATATCTGTTTGGCAATTAGGAAGTAATGTAAAAACATTGCTGCACAAATCACTTCATGCTTTCTAGTCCTTTTATTTTCCGTTGTTTACACGTGTGACAGTTATTATCCAAACATTTTTCATCCAAAAATATTTTTTACCAGGCACATATAAAACATATATAAAGAGTAGAATAACTGTCGTTTCCTGTGAAATGTTGCTTGTGCTGCAGCTACCCTGGGACGTGCTGCAAATATTTTTAACGATAGTTGCAAAATGTTCCACAAGATGCCGCTATTGCACAGAAAGCTGATAATTCGGGTTAATATTACTTCATTGCACTATTTTGCTACGATGCAATAAATGACTGTCGCTTCACCCGGACACAGGGGTAAAATCTCAGAAGTCAAAGTTCGCTAAGATAATAAAGGGCCACTATTATTATTATTTACGCTATGAAGGGACACTGTAATTCAGACCAGTCAACTCTAGCCCCTCAAGTTCTTGAAATTGGAGTTACATTTCCACAAAATGCCTGTTGAGGAGACTTACTCAGGACAGACAGACTGTGATTAATCTTAGATATTTGGTTGTGCCGTCCTGTAGCACAGCACAGCCTTGTCCTTCAACGAATTAGTTATCTCTTTGTGCCACATGGCATCTCACTATTCGTGTTTTTATAAAATCTCCGTAAATCAAATTAAACCGTCGTCTGATTTAACCGCCAAGGCGAGGAGTTGATAATATCGCAACAGGAAATAAAAATTTCATTGAGACCATAATTTGGGTAAGGTGGTTATTAGTTGCTCAACTGTGTTGCTCCAATAGATGTTGGGGCCATGCTGTTTTGCATTATATCACCATTCTCCCAGAATGGACTTGATGGAGGGCAATGTTGTCACCATATGAAAAGCTAAGTAAGAACCGGTTGGTCACAATCCAAACTGTCACAATCCCAATACATTGGATTAACGCTAGTTTAAAGCCAAAATAATTTGTATGTTGGTATTAACGCTTGAATTCGAGGCGGTCAGGTTGTTTTTCAGAATCACCTATAGATAATGGCCAAGATGTTGTTTGATTCCATGAGGGAATGTATAGATAAGTTATTTTAAATCACAAATTTATAATAAAATAAATCACAGAAAAAACACAAGTATTCCAGGTTCCAGCAGGAACTCCGTTGACCCCTAATGATAATAATAATTTTTTAAAATCAAATCAAAAACAGTACAGTTCCAATCGGAACAGCTTGGAACCCTAAAAAGATCACAACAACAAAGTATACAGTTCTAACATACAATTTGGAACATACAGACAACAACTGTGAATCATTATGCAAAGGTCAAAGTTGGAAAGATTAGGGCAGATCTTTCATTTTTATGTACACATTTGGTATGGTCCATTAACTTGTGTAGTTGAAATTTAATATTTCTTGAAAGATCAAGAAAAGATCAACATTTAGCCGTATTTTCGTTTTTTTTTTTTAAACGTTTTTTTTTAATTTACGGTTCATGGGGAGAAGGTTTAAAAAAATAAAGAAAATTTAAACTGACTTTGTTCCTGGAAATCTACTGGAAACTAGGAGACTTGGTGTGGTGATATTAGGTTATATGAAACACAAGGGGGAAACATCAAAATGGGTATATTTAAATATTTTCTGTATCACCACCATGGGGTCAGTTGGCATATTCACTGTGAGTCTGTAGAACAAGGCCCTCTTTAACCCTCTGTGATTGTGATTGTATCAGTCCGATTGTGTGATTGTATCAGTCCGGTTGTGTGATTGTGACTTTATCAGTCCAGCGAGCAGGCCTCGAGCAGCTGAAACAAGGCCACGGCATGAGAGTTACAAACTGCTTAATGCGCAGTGCATCGATTAAAAAAAATAATAATAATTTGACTACGCTCGAGTTTCAGTAAAGTTCAGAGTTAAAAAAGATCAAACAGTTTGCTGTAGCTGGTTTGCAGAAAAACGTTCCCCACTCGCCGCAAATGAGGACGGGGGCCAGTGCAGCTGTTTGTTTCTGGTCCTCCTCCCCACTCCTGAAACCCGGGCCTCTTGCCTGCATGGTGCTCTGCGGCGCTTGGAGGCGCTCGGAGGCGCTCGGAGGCGTGGGTTCTGCTGACGCGGTCAAGCACCGCTCCGGTCTCTGTGGTTACTCTCGGCCCCTCTCTGGTTTCACAGAGCAGATAAAAGAGTTGGGTTTTCACCCCTTTTCTCTGCTTTGCATGCCACACTTGGCTTCTGGCGCTGGTGTTGGATACATGAGTCAGTGGCACATTTCAATACATGATTATATTAATATAATTAGAATTCAGTAAATCAATCACTTGCATTTTTTTCTGTTTATGCTTGCTATTGAATTTCCCCTGCAAAAAAAATAAAATTTAAACATTGATTTATGCGGTTAATGTTTTTTTAGTACGAAATTCTTAACGCGTACGTTTACTTGATAGAAACGTATACACATCCTCTGTCTTGTTTTTATCTAATTTTAAGCTGACATTCCCAATTTTTTGTCCCTTTTCCATTAGCCACCGATTGTAAAGGAACCACACTCATGGTTTACTAGTGTTGTGTAAGTACACCATGCTCAGGTTTTACTAGTGTTGTGTAACTACACAACACTCATGCTTTACTAGTGTTGTGTAACTACACCACACTCAGGTTTTACTAGTGTTGTGTAACTACACAACACTCATGGTTTACTAGTGTTGTGAAAGTACACCACACTCAGGTTTTACTAGTGTTGTGTAACTACACCACACTCATGCTTTACTACTGTTGTGTAACTACACCACACTCATGCTTTACTACTGTTGTGCAAGTACACCACACTCATGCTTTACTACTGTTGTGCAAGTACACCACACTCATGCTTTACTACTGTTGTGTAACTACACCACACTCATGCTTTACTACTGTTGTGTAACTACACCACACTCATGCTTTACTACTGTTGTG
>JAOYSI010015719.1:16980-37896 GCA_025775065.1 Hiodon alosoides | reverse complement strand
GAGAGAGAGAGAGAGAGAGAGAGAGAGGGTGAATGATAGAAAGTAAGGAAGGAGAGGGAGACAGAAAGAGAGAGAGAAGTAAGGCGAGAGAGGGCAAACGTTAGAAAGTGAGGAAGGAGAGAGAGAGAGATCGGATGTGGAAAATTAGAGAGGAAGATCAGCTGCGCGTGCGGCAGAAAAGCAGACCAGCAGAGGAGTGCGCCTTCTACTAAGGACCGATTCAGCATCCTGTCAGGAACAATTTGCTCGAATCTGTCTGCCGGGACACACTGCGACTTGGTTGGTGGGTGGGGGGTTGTGTTCAGGGGTATTCGAACAGCAGCCTGGTTGTGTTTACCTGCAACGGGCGATGGCGGGGGGCGTCCTACCCGAGGAGCAGGAGCTGGAGTCGGCCACAGTCGGTCGGAGCCGAAGCCCGACCGGAGGTTGATCGAGCGCGCGCGGCACTGCAATGTCAGAGTGGGTCAGCATGCTCGACGTGCCCACCGCCTCGCTCAGCGCCAGCAAATAATTGACTTCGTCATCCAAGCTTCTCTCTGCAAAATGCTGGAACCAAGCTTCGCCCATGCTGCAGGAAGGAGTACGAGCAGGGATTTTTAAACACGGGACGGTTGCGTGGGCTATGTAGGTGGTCTGTGGCCCACATACTAGAGCCGAACATATTCTTCTTGGTGCAGATTTGTTTTCCATTAGGTAGTCCAGATGACCTCCTAAATCTAACCTTACAACCCGACCTAACCTATTTATCGGTCTTCCTTTGTCTATTTAAGGACTCATGTTATATTCATGGTACATTTGTGTGTTGCTCCTGCGGTCCGGGTTCATTTATTCTTTGTGTTCTTTATCAGTAGCTTTCACTCTGTGGCAGGGGACAAAAGACGCAGGTTGTGGAGTCTATTTTATTATTGAAATAACGCAGCTCTGATGTTAGTTTGAATGACATTTCTGCTCAGCCTCCCTGATCTAGCAGTGGTACCGATTGTACAGCTGCAATTACCTTACCCCCAAAACGTACTCGTTTGAATTCCCAACTCAAGGCCCCGGCTGCGGAGAATGGAGGCATGAAAAGGGCAGGAGAGTAGGTAGGAGACAAATGCTGGCCCCTCGTCCTGGGAGACGGGCCGTAAACGGTTGGCAGCTTGGTTGCAGTACGGCATGTTGGGTGATAAGGCCCCCCCACGCTCCATCGACCCCAGCTGCTAACCACAGCGGGGCTTCAATGGCAGCCTGTGAGGAGGTGAAAGGTCAAGGGGTTAACCTGCCTGGGCACACCCATTGTGGGGCACTGTTTATAACTGCTCATATAAGGATAGAGATTATGCCATATAAGGCGCAGTGGGGCGGGGCCATCCCCTACCTAACCCCCCCAAAACCCTCAGAACCATGCCATAGTAAACCTGATTTAATGTTTCACACCACAATAGGTTGAGTGTGAAAAAGTGCTGAACTTACATATTCAACACAAATATAAAGTCTACATAGAAATACATGCAGCCAGGGGTGCTATTTTTATACATTTTGTTGGGTGTAGAAAGGAGAGCACTTGAAGCTGTTAAAACTGAAAAGAACAAATTCTCTTAAAAACTCAGAATATTTTTTATACTCAAACACAAATAAATGTTCAAGGAAACTTTCTATTCCAAGCTAATACTTTTCCCCACACGTTTGAATAAAAAACAGATTATTACCTGGGGTCAGGAAAACAGAGGGTGGCCACACCAGAATCACTACGAGTTCTAGTACAAGTACATGGGTTTTTTTTCTCAGTAATTGGACATTAGCTATGCTATTTCTCCAGAGGGAGTCAGTGGTGCTCACAAGCAACTCTCGTCCCTAATGCCTGCAGAGGTTTCCGAGGTGTCAACCCTTAGCTGCTGGTTTTTATGCGGTGTTACCTGCTGTCGGAGCTGCAGAACTAACCACGGGCACTGGAAAATTTCCCCTCGGCACCTGCAATCCCAGGACATCTCATTAGAGGTCTTGGCTGCGATGATTATGCAGAAGGTTTACAAAGTTTCCCCGCTACGAGAATAATTCAATTGGCCACCCGTTTTTTTTTTTTGTTTTTTTCTTCTCTGGGCGGGAAGCGGAGAACGGTCAATTTTCTCTAACCTGATCTTGTTTCATTACTTTCTTTATCTTTCTGCTTGATGATTGACGGAGATTAAATGTAAAATGAGATTACTGTTGACTCTGAAAGTTTGAAGTCTGTTACAGACTTATCCAACTACATTCATCATTTCCAGTAAAGTTCCTTCAGAATAGAAGGAGAATATGAATGGTACTAATAACAATATAGAATTGATTCTACTAATAACTGTTTTGTAGAAACAAGAATTTAGAACTAAAGAGGTACAAATATACCTGCCTGGGGTTCTGAAATATTCCGTTTTTCATCGTAAAGCTTAAAATATTCAAGCCTGAATGTACTGGTCTGATCATCATACCGCGACCTTGCTCCATTTGCCCTTCAGAATGTGAGGAAGCCATGTAATTCACCATGGGCCTGGCTTCTGCTTCTCATTATTGTGTACAGTGGGTCAACATGCTCGAAATAAACTGAGGGGAAACTCATGCTAAATCTATATTGACCTGAAACCCGTTTTCTCGTCTAAACTGTACCGCTGTACACAGGTGTTTTCATGCTGCCGTCTGGCAATGTTCGGCTTCACCCGGCCACTGCAGTGAAGCTTGCTGAGAGGCACCACTGCACACGGTTCCGGGGGGGGGGACAACTCCCGGTGCTACCCCGGAAAGCCTGGCTCTGTAGTCAGAAGAGAAGCCCAGACCGCGGTTTAGCAGAAAGGGTTGGGGGTTTGGAGGGGTGAGGGGACACTTAAAGGACACCCACAAATGGTTGCTGCATCAGTGAGCTGTGCCGTAGTAATCTTACGGCTCCGTTAATCTCACAGTCTACTTTCTTTGTACTTCGGGCCAAGCTCGTCGTCCTGCGTGCGCAGATTCATTTTAATCATAAGCGAAAGGCCTTTGAAAGTTCCTAGTTTAATTATGATCTCTGTTTCAGAAGACAGGCCTCACTCTTCCTAGGGGAGATCACTGCAGTAGCATTTACAGACGTAAAGAACATCTCCAGATCATCTTTATGTTATCTATATTATTTTCTTTTTCTTTTTTCATGGTTAATCTATGGTCGTTTATTGAACAAATTCATCTGTGACAGAATAGCTCGCTGCACTGCAGGTTATAAGCAGCATTGGTAATTATTGTGGTCTATAGAAAACGGATATTACTCACACTTTAGGTTGGTTTCTCATCATGAGGTGTCGTTGATTTACAGGGGTTTTCATTGCACCATTTAAAAGTACTGAGAAAGCTTAGCGCTTGCTTTAAGATGGAGAATTGCTACCGAATTCTTGTAAACCACATAAAAAGAAGCACTGAACTGTCCAGCAATACGTCTTAGGAAAGCCTCGCAGAGAGACAGGCAGGTGAATAAATTACTATTAGGCTTGCATGCAGCAGAGGCTGGGCATTACTTTTGTGAAACAGTGCTTGACTGTTGATGCCACGTCCCTGCCAGTGTAACGCAAAGCCGATTGGACGCATCATACCAAGCATTACGAGCATTTCAGACTTCTGGGGAAGATTTCTGCGAGATTTTCTGACTGGTCGAGGTAAACGCGGAGCACCTCATCGTCTAGTGGGAGGTTTCTGTAAAGACAGGAATTCAGCGGTGGGCTGTGCTCGATTTCCGTCTCGAGGCGGTTTCACGTTCGTCGCAATGCCGCTTGCATTTCGCTAGCCGTCCGGGTGCACATTCTCGAACCATTGCGCTTCTCTCCCGCCACGCTGCCTTTTCAGGACCCACTGGATTATATTGAGCTTTGATTAAAACAGCCATTGAAAAGACAGAGGCAACTGAGACCTTCAGCATAGGCTGATAGTATAAAAATATTTAGTTTCCCTGTAAAAACACTTTGTTATTCAGCAGATCTCCACACGGGACTCAGAAAGGCAGAACTGGACTGGATTACGACTGCCTTGTGAGTGGCACATTAGATTTATTTAATGTTTTACTAATGGTAAAAACAGGGAGAGCGGGAGCAACAGCTCTACAGCCAGGGACATTCATTGACAATCCTCCCAGAGGACGACCAAGTTAGAGGGCCCTACTTTAACCGTGACAGATCTCGGTGGCTGGCTGACTTGTACACATCGGAATCTAATTATGAGCACGGGGGGGGGAACAATAGCCAATAATGTTGCCGCCTGTTTAAAGAGAGGGGAACACCGACTGCCTCATTCAAAGGCTCCTTTAATGAACTGCCTGGGCTCGGTGTCTCGTAGCAACGCTTTTGATCGCACGCTGTCTCGGGCTGAGCCGTTTGTACACCATGGCAGACAGTCAAATTAATTCTCACATTTTTGTCTCCCTCTTTTCTTTGCCCCTCCCCCTTTGGCCACATTTGACTTCAAGGCTGTACCACTGGATGTCCCCTGCCTGTCTGATTCGTGCTGTATCCAAGATACAAATGTGGTTTGTGACTGACATAAACCAACGCTGCCCTTGCGTTAACTCTTATAGGGTGAAGTTGGTTCAAATAAATAGAGTTGATTTAGAAAGCAACTCTTGGGTTCTTTCAGATTCGTTTCAGCACTGGTCAGCATTGTTAGTGCTAAACCCAACGACTGAACAAAACGTTTTTGGAAACCTGCTTGTAACACTACACAGTTAAACCCTAGAATTCTTCTGTATTGTGTAGCCTGAGTCAATTTCCCCCCAAGATGGTTTGACCTTTACTTTCAACAACGTGTTAAGGAGGTGTTGCATTTATGCCTGTTAACACAATCACTTTGGCTTAGACAGAGAGCTAGACTGAGCCAGACAGAGATGTTATGTAGGTTTAAAAATGGAAAAACTTAAATACGATATTGTAAACTTAAGCCCATTTTCTTTGCTCAATTTCAGAATGAGGCCCCTAAACCATTTTCAGCACCTAAAATAATACTTTCTAATTAGGGAAGGAAAAGTATGGCCTAAAGGTGGACATGCAGACGGCACGGTGGTACACTGAGAACTCTATTTACTCTCATCAGTAGGCTCAACAGGAAGTCTGCTGTACTCGTCACCCGGTTCGCCCGTCAGGGCACTGCCATAACAAGCCTGTGGTCAGCAGAAGAGTGGTGGATGGGACCGCTGTGTGCCGTCAGTGAGGCTGGAGAGATACAGTGAGGGCCTAAAGAAAGCCGGCCCTGGAGTTATGCTGTTGGCCACCAATGCAGCAGTGCTACAAAGTCCTGTTCAACATTCCAGTTTGATTGGCGATGAATCAGTCCGAGTGCCAACAACCAATGAATAAAACATTAGTAACCAACCCGTTGGATAAAGAACAGTTGAATGCATATTGGGGAAATTAAAGACGCAGTAAGAATTGGTGTGAGGCAGAAATATTATCTCTGGAACTGAACTCTGAGTCTTCAGGTCAAACTCCGGACCCTCGGCACAAAATGGGACACCGATGCCAAAGTGATCTGTGACACTCCACTGAATTAACTGTTAAATGTTATTCCCCCGATTAAACTCAGAGCTCAGTTCCAGAAATAGTATTTCTGCCTCACACCTTTACGGGGACGAATAACGTCCTAAATTCTTACTGCGTTTTTAATTTCCCCAATATGCATTCAACTGTTCTTTATCAAACGGGTTAGTTACTAATGTTTTATTCATTGTTGTGATAGAGGTCCTTCTGATTAGCATCAATTGGGAGGATTGCAATGAGGACACTGGGGGGGACTCCCATTTGGAAAAAGAACACGTAGACCAGAATGCATTTAAAGTGCTGAATTCACTTACGCTCTACAACCCCACTCCAACGAGTCATCGCTCGGATTGGACAGAGACTAACCAAATTAGGGTACATTAGTTGACCTATTGGATTAGTCTACTAGAAACCAGCCAATACTTTCAAAGATGACTTCATCAGGCTGCCTGAGTTAACATCTCCCCACATTTCCCCATGGAGTTAAAGAAACTGTAGGTTCTTTTTTTTCTTTGCACAATTTAATTTAAAAATAAGCACAGATTTAACATTTATTCTAGCTGGAGTTTTTGTGTGTGCTAAGACTTCCGGACGGACCATTTTATTTCTGTCACTGTAATAACAGTGTTGTAATTAAAAGAGAAAGGCCCACAGTAATAAGCTTTTAAAAAGAGAGTATAATTTTGTAAAAATCCATTTATATGAAAGTTATGCTCCGTCAAACGATTATCAAAAGCTTGCTAAACGTTTATATAACAGCTCCCCGTGGTTCAAATCGCAAACGTTCAGGGCAAGAAGACGACGCTCAGTCCCATGACTTCCGTCAGTCCCCAACACGTTTGCTAGAGGGTCTGATTTCTCTCTGTCTCCATCGGAGGAACTTGTGTTATTTATAAGCGCTTCGTGTTAGCGCTCCCTTCTTCCCTTTGGCATGCTTTTCAGTGTGTGGGAGCAGGAGTGTTTGTCAAGGATTTACTTCCTGCAGTCACAAACAACGGGCCATGTACGCCTTTGCCCAGGCAGCGTCACAAAGAGAAGAACATTTCCTTCCGCCTTTCATTAACTTTCTGGGCTACTGGAATACAAACGCTGCAGAACTTGTTCGGTGAAGTCCGGAGATTTCATGTTAAATGTATCTACTCACTGGTAGTTGTTAACAAGGGGCGCATTTAGCTTTTGTTAGTGTGTTCTGCTTGCAAAAAAATCGTTTGGCAGGGGCATGCTGGGTACCACGCCCACCACTAATACCAGCGATTGATAGGAAAGCAGTCATGCCAAGACAAAGTGGATTCACTAAATCACAATTTATAGTCGCAATTTATATTTAATTTATCCACAGTGAGTGGCTATACCCATTTTTCCCCCACATCTGTGAGGCAGTACAACTACTTGGGTGGCAGAAGCCCTGATTTAACTAATAACGCCTTCCTTATTTTTCTTTTACACAATACACATTCTGTAACCTATTTACATAACTTTGATTGATGCCCCTTAAAGTGTGTCGCACAATATACAGTGCCCCACCAGGAACTCTGGGCCTGGCGGCATCTTATCAAATGCCGCCAGGCCCAGAATGCAGCGCATTTGACCAAAATGTAACTTCCTGTAAAAATCGGCGCAATTGTGTCACCTCTGATAGGAACGCTACGCAAACTTCAAAGATCCACAGTGCCGTCGTCTTCATTTGATGTCAAATCAAATTCACAGACTGATCCTAAACAAAATGTGCTCATCATTAACAGATATGTTCAACCGGGGGCTTTTCTCCACAAAAAATAACAAAATCCTCCGTTTCACTTTAGATCTAAAACGTCCTCTGTACATCTGTACAATAAATTTTTCTAGTTATCCTTTATCGCTATTCATTCTGCTTTCATACAGTGCAATTTACCCAACATTAATGGATAAATCAAAATACAGTTTAAGGTATAAAACTCTGCCACACATTTTCTAAAGCAATTCATATAGTGTACAACAGTGCCAATCCTGAACTATGGTCCTGGGTGCCAACACACTGTTGCAGTCCATAGTGCAGGCTTCCCAAACCGAAACAGCATCACACTGCATGGACAAAGTGAAAATGCCGCAGTGATCCTGAGGCTCTGCTAAAGGGGCCATGTGGTCGGGACACCAGAGGTCAAAGCCCGCCCCAAGTTGGAAGTACCACTTTCCATGGTTACAATATTTCAACCTCTGGGGTGCATCCTTAGGTACGCTATGTGGACACAAATGACACATCTAAGCAAGCTGGGTATTCTTTTGACATATTTTACTGTACCATTTTACCAATTCATTTTACTCGTCTCCACCTTATATGTATAGAGTAAAAGAGTCAGGACATGCTGTCTGGGATTCCAACAAAAGTAATTTCAGGAACAGTAGTTCAACAAACTGAAATTGAATTGTGGGGTTTTCAACAGCTTGTAATTTTGTGTGCACATGCTTCAGCAATAAATATAACTGGTTGAACAAAAAAGAAAAGAATTCCTCTACAAATATATTTGGCTAGTAGCTGTACTAACAGAAATCACCTAGTTTTCAGGCAGAAGGACTTGACATTTAAAGTTGCTGGTCTTCTATAAAATAATAATTAAACTTTAGGAGTCCTTGGTATAGACTGTCTGAAAGGTACATGATGGCATTGCAGTTGGAATAAAACTCCCAGAGCATGGCCCACGGGTGAAAGTCTTCCGTAACCCGACGCCAGGCGCACAGAGAGGGCGTGGTGGGACAGGAAGCAGTGGAGACTGGCCCTCGACCGTGTGCCCCCCCCACCCCCGAGGGAATCGCCCTGGTTACTAAACTCGGTCTACTGACACCGTAAAGGAGACGAGCGGTATCGAGGAGCCAGAACGGGGGGGTTGTCCAGACTGAAGATGAATGTGTCATACGACGCGGCGCTGCGTTGCATTTATCAAACCACATCTCGTAGCCAGGCGTGCGCGGAGGGCCCCGCACTGTCGTGGGGGCTGGTGGAGTGCGTCCCCCTCCTCCCTGTCTGTTTCCCATTATAGTGAACCAGAAGGTGCTAAAATAAACTCCATCACTCTAACATGGTTGCACTCACAGCGCCGCTTCCACTACGTTTTTAACAGCTGGTAGTGTTTTTTTTTCATGAAGTGAGGTCACAGAAGGATTGGGTTATAGGTTTCTATGCTGGTCTGGGTTCATGGTGAAGTCAGTACTTTATACAATATGAAGGTTGACCCTTTTTTTTGTAAAGGGGGGGGGGCTCCTAATGAGAAATGACACATTTATTTTTCCGCACATCACTGGCTATCTTGAGATCTTGAGAAGCTGGCGTTGTTTTGCTGTGATAAGGGGATCAGGGCGCTCCCGAATTGTGGTGAGATGTCTGGTTTAAGTCTGTGCATCGCGTTCTGGTGTCCTGCAGCTGTCTTCTCATTCTCACACACAGACTTCATCTGACTGTAGGACTGTAGGCCGCACTGGTTTGGGAAATCTAAAATACTGCTTTCCTAGTTGGTTTCAAACATAATCCATGGATATCCACCTTAGTGAAAGCCCTACTGTGTTAAACGCTGCTTTTAAATTCGCTCAGACTAAGACACGGCCATAACAACCCACAAATACACTGTTGTCATTGTCCGGCTTTGTACATCTGGATGAGAAAGCTTGTTGCACGAGGAGGTGTGGAACCGGATAAGGTGCCACAGAATCGCTAATACCAGCTACATATTCTCAGCTTCTATTCAGCACGTCATTGGGAGGGTTTTGCAATGATGGGAATGATGGGAAAAGCCAGGATGCTGCAATTGAAGATTTCAGCTCGCTTTGAGTTAGCAACCTGGCTACGGAGACAGCCTTTACCTTTCACTTCCTGGGCTGGCTACTGGTCGGCCTCCGGGGGGCGGGGGGGTTGTCCGAGGCCAATGGGGAGTCAATGTCTCCTTTGATGTTTCCTCGGAGCAACGTGGGAGAAGCCCCCCTCTCCCCTCCCCTCCAGTCGGCGAGAGGATGGAAAGAGTAACCAGCGACGTCACTGTGTGATTTTAAGAACATTATGCCGCATACCTCAGCGTTTTCAGAACATTAAAGAAACAGGCTTAAGCTAAACTTTTTTCCCCCCTGACTTAATACAAATGACATGGTGTTAGCAACAGTACAATTACCTCTGTCCTCCACTTTTCATGTGAAGTACGTGGAAGCGTTTATTCTCTTTCATATCTCTGTTCATACCAAACTTCTTTAGATTATGATCTGTTCTTACACGACCCCCTAGGAGAAAGTGAACTGTGGGAAACAGGAGGACTGAGTAAGTATTTGAGTGGAGCACACAGCAGACTCTGCTAATGAAAATTAGCGCTGAAGGTTGTTTGTTTAAGTTAGAGTTGAATGTGGGGTTTCCAGGGAGTGCCCTATTAGCCATGGAATAAAAATCCCCACGAAGCCTGAAAATATTTCTAACGAAACATGCAGGTTCCTGGGAGGAATTCCAGAACAAAATATTTTAGGTTTTAGATGGGAAGGATGTGGAATAGGTTTGACGTATTTTGTTGACATTGAAGACCAAACCAAGAGGTTTTCTTTATTCTCTTTCAGTTTAAGAGACATTTCTCCACTGGTTACATTATCTACGACCAGACTTCAGTTAGCAGGCATTATCAGAGGTTAAAACAGACCCTCTGTTGGACATAATTTCTCAAGTTGAAATGGTGATTTGGTCTGTGCCGCAAGAGCCACTTGTCATTTGGATGAATCATGCTTCTTAAAATACCAGTTCTCATACTTTTGTATCTTCTTCTATCTATTGAGTTAACAGGAAAAGTTGCTAATGCACAGTGGTGACTCAGAACGCTTCCTAGCGCTGGTTGTGTGTCACAGAAAGGGCAGTGCGTGTGCCGAATGCTCTTTTCAGCAGCGCGCGCAGCCAGGAGATGGCATGGTTTGTATACGAGCTCCTCTGTTATTCACAGGGCTACGGAGAGGCGAAGACACTCGCTGTGCGTTGGAAGCCAAGCCTGGCTCAGCGGTGGTGCGCTGTCACTGGTGCTACAGCTACGCGCACACGCGTGCAAACCCTCCCGTCACAGAGCTCGCACACTCATACGCTCATACGGACGCAGGCGCATCGACGTTTCTCAAAAAGGCTCCTGGCTAATGGCAAAACATAAAGATAACAATAAATAAAATCAGTTTATAGAGGACGTCACTCCTGCAGATGTTACCTTTCCGAAGGGTTGCATAGCAGCCCTAGCCTGAGCTAGTAGACACCAGGTTTGTTGTTATCGAGAGATCAGTCTTCTCTATGCCTGCTGTCAAGACAGCGCCGCTGTGACCTTCAGCGAGACTACTCAGCTCACTTGCTCTGTCTGTAGAAACGTGTTACTGAATCTGTAAAGCCATGGCATGTGTGGCAGGCCAGTGCCTGCTGGGATAACTGTAGTAACAATGGCTGTTCATGTTTTATTAACTTTTATGCCACATGGCTGTTGCATTTTTGTTTGTGGAGATTTATATTTATATAAAAAATATATGAGTAAATTCAGGAGTACGAGACATGATAAAATGAGCTATGCTAATCAACACCTCTTTGGATGTCAAGGTACTTAACAGTATGTTTATGTATGAAACTTTGAAGATAGCGAAAGGATCATTAACTCCCACAGGAAGCTAAATAAAGCAATTGAAGTTCTTTAAAGGTTTAAAATATATATTCCCTCATAAAGTGTTTGATGAACATTTTATTAAATGTTTAAAACTCTCATTAAACCGCAGGCTTCCTTTAAACCAGTTTTACCCTATGTTTGGAGTTGCACGGTTTTGATATGAAAATCAAGATGACCAATGCTTACTCCATCAGATGACTGTTAAAGATCTGACCTTGGGCCAGCCTGCCCGGTGAGGCACCCATGGGGGGATGGCATCTCACCCTTCCCTGCTTTAGAGATTCCACCCGTAAGCTGGCCGTCCTTGCTCTGTCGTATCCGCGTGCGTGCCTGAGTTTTTATTTGCTTTTGGTGGCAAGGTCGGTGCAAATGGCAGGCAGGATGAGAGAGAGAGAGAGAGAGAGAGAGAGAGAGAGAGGGTGAATGATAGAAAGTAAGGAAGGAGAGGGAGACAGAAAGAGAGAGAGAGAGAGACGGGGGGTTTACACAGCAAAGTGACTTCCGCGTTCCTGTGCCGTCGCTGCATTATTCATTCGCCTTCATCTGCCTGGCTGACCCCGTTGTGCAGGTCGACTTGCATTGTTTTATTTTTTATGCATGACCCATATCTGCTACCGTACTGGCAAAGCACTGGAGATGCACCTTGTTGAGATCGTTAGAGGGGAAGCCATGCGTGGAATACAAACCACTTGCAGCTAGTCACCACAAGGGCTGCAGTCGCTTGCCGCAGTCACAGGGGTGTGGGACTTTGCTGGGAGGGCCGTTTGGGAGCGCTGTTCCCCCTGCTGTGGCAGCAGCTGGTGCCTGTCCCGCTGCGACCCTGCTTCCCGGTAGCGGGCATTCGCCTGGCGGCTGCGTCAGAGAGCGGCAGTGCCCCGCTTTGTACCATGATGCACACGTTTCTGTGTGACGCGAGTGATCCCCAGGAATGATGACTCCCATCTTTGACACCGACTGGTTCACCACACAGCTCCTCCCCAGTGTCTTTGAGTGACAGCAAGGTGTAGGTGTGTGACTGGATGGATCTGAGCCAGGGGGTGTTCCCCTCTAAAGGCCAGCCCCTTTGTGTGCCATCGCCAGCTCCAGCAAAGCAGGACGGGACATGCAGGAGGACCAGCCGGCGTTCAGTGATGGCACCTCGGAGGACGTTGTTACCCGGGGGGGAAGAGAACTGGAGGTCAGCCAGGCCAACTGTGTTAAATCCAACGCTTAGTGCGACAGCGCCCGCGGACAGCATTCAAAACAACAACAACAACAACAACGATAACACAATCCCTCTTTCCCAATAGATGTTGACGTCCAAACATTTATTTTTTAATTAGTCTCAGTCATTCGATAAGAAAGGCACTGTGACAAATTAATTAGCAAACATTTGCAGCAGCTAAAAGTCAACATAAAAAAAATAATTCAAGAGAAATGCAATTATTTTCTAAATGTTTTGTATTTAGATGTATTGATATTATTTTAACTTACTATGCACGTAATGACTTAATTGCTATTGGGGTGGGATTTTATACTTTCCAAGTGGCCAAAAGTTAGATACATCTGGAATCTGAAAGAAATGCATCCTCTATACTGGTATATTCATTTGCAGTTGTGCTGTTACACTGAAAATGCATTCCCTCCACTGCAGTCAATGAGAAGTTAGAGAACATCAGGCCTGAGGTTTTATGGAACTGTAAGGTTCGTTGTGACAAGGAATATACATTTTATTAGTTTGTGCTAGAAGTAATTAAATTTGATTTGAATTGAATTTGCCTTCAAGTCTTTCTCAGTGGTTATTCTCGATAAAAAGGGTTTATCAGGAGACATCTTTCAGGGACTTTTATAGAGGTCTAAGTCTGAAAAGTTAACCCAAAGACTTTGGTTTCATTGGGGAAGAAGTACTTTCTGTGGTAAAGTCTTATGTTTTATTCAATACCACACAGAATTGTCATCATGCTGTTAGTGAAAGGCTTTAAAAAAAGATGTTCTCGAAAATAGCTTTTCTGTTGGCCTGGAGATGTGGGATCATCCACAGCGGTGTGTGTCTCGAGAGGGTATACATTTCAGTCGAGTCCCAGGCTTCAGATCTGGCCTGCTTTCCACCTGCTATTTTTTCAGAAGAGATGTTCTTCCCATTAAAAGCAATCCCGGAGCATGTTCACAGGACTAGGAATCAACAAACAATTACCACATTTTTCAGAATGCCTTCCTGGAATAAATGATTTAGATATAAATTCAATGTAATAGTGCTTTTATTTTGCAAATTACTCTAGCACTGAAGTTAATTTTAGATATACTGTGAAAAAGTCAAATCTTGTGCATCTCGGGCTCCAATTTGTCCCAGAACATTGCACAGGATGTAATCAGAGCCCATAAGAAATCATTGACTTCTGACTTCTAAATGTATACTCCTGCTGAATCCATACCTTTATTAAAACAACTCGCTTGTGGGTATTAAATAAACAGGATTTAGTTTCTTCAGGAGAAGGTCTTTTGGCAGTGGATATTTACACTGGGACCTGCATTGGGTGGCTGTAGCATTGAAATTGTTTTCATTATCTGTCAGAGGATTTGTCTAAGGTAGGCCTCATATGTACGAGGGAAAATTGCATCTGCTTGCTCCAATGAAATGGCAATTTGGCCGGCGATAACAGCGAGAGATGAAGTGGGCGGCTTCCAACCTGAACACCATCATCTGTCTTGTCTGGCGGGGGAAAATGGATGCCAGCCGCCCCTTTGTGCTTGCGTTCAGAGAGAGAGAGGGAGGGAGGAAGGGAGGGAGAGAGAGAGAGAGAGAGAGAGAGAAGGGGCCTCTGCTGCCCCAGTAATGGGGCCCCTCACAACAAATTAGCCACAGTCCGCCATTTTCACAAAGCCCGCTGAGATATGTGTTTCAGAAGACTTCTCTGAATTTAAACTGGTATTGTTTAAAAGTCTTTCACCCACGTTTCAGTCCATTTAAAGCGCTAAAGTAAAAGAGATACTTAATTTCACTGGACTTAAGATAAAGCCAAAGGGTTTGGATTATGCCTTTATGCCTTTTCAGCTGTAGCACTTTCAGTATCAGGAGTCAAACGGAAAGACCCCTTGAGATTTTGAGGCAGTTTTTAAAACATGCCTACTAATTGGGGATGGGTGTTTTGAAGTTTGTTGTGAGGCTGACAGAGGAAATTTTCACAATTTTCTGCCATGTTGTGATGTAACCTCTTCTTCCCATGTGTCTTTGGCGCTCGGCAAAGCTTTTCTGACACTTTTGCTATTTTTGCAGTCTAAAAAAGTGGCTACCAAGTTGGAATGCTCTGATCCCCAGAGGGGCATGGGATTGGGGTGGGGCAGCACTAAAGGACTGTTTTAAGAACACAGCCGCCAGGCTTCCCATTAAATCATTACTATGTGACTGTTTTAAGCTTTTTGTTTTTTCCTGCACATGTGAATTGGACTTGATTGGACAGCATTTACATATGTGAAACGTAGCCGCTGTCCCATCCTTTTTATAATAATCAATCAATCAATCAATCAAATTTTATTTGTTATAGCCCATTTTTACTAACAGAATTTGTCACAAAGTGCTTAACAGGTTGCATTTTCCAGAAGGAATCGAAAAACCAGAAAGTCCAGTGCCACTGTGGGAAAACAAAAATGATTCCATGATCCCAAAGGCAGTTGTGAGAAATCCTGTAAAAACATATATTCAGCGACTCCTTTCAAGCAACGCCATTGCCAGTAGCTTTCGGGGAACCCTGATGTGACACACAGGAAGGCATTGTGCCCCAAGGGTCACGGATTGGTCCAGATGAAGGGGCATGGCATGTGTTGCCAGCCCCAAATGTTAGCGTGTGGGGTTGCGTGGCCAGGGGGCGTTGCCTAGAGGTTCACAACCTGGCACCGCCGGAGACTTCCATGGCAGCCCGTGTGACCCCATGCCTATCGGCCTCCTCCCTGGCCAGGAAGCCACAGGGGAGGGACAATGGAGAGAAGTCAAAAAGCCACTGATGAGAAAAAAACCGCATTGTAAAAGAGGGCTGGCTTTTACAAAGGTAGTCTTTCTGACAACGTTTTGCCCCGCTCCCCAGTCAAACTGATTTAGAAACTATCAGCATGTAGCTCTTAAATTTCCCCAGTGTGAAAAGTAATGCATATCAAACTAAGCAGTCTCCCGCAGTTGTATTTATCCATCTTTTTTATCTGTGTGTCTCGCTCCCTCCATCCACACTCGGAACCCCCTCGACACTTCCGCAGAAATCAATCGCGTAGCAGCGGCCGGCTGATGTAAATATCGTTGCTTTCTTCCTCTAAACGCGGGGGTAATGTATCAGGCTGAACTCCGTTCATTACACAAAGGCTCGTTTTACACACGGCTTCCACTTGTAGTGTGTGTGCACGAGCGGAGGTTAGTCAAAGCTCGTAGAGTTCGGAGCGCGTCGCGCTGGACGCTGTGTAGAAAAGTTCGCGTTAGCGGCGGCGGCTACCTCCCTGGCGGAACAAGCCGCAGCGCAGCTCTCTCGGAGGGAGGTTTCACTATAAATAGATGCAGTTTTTTCCAAGGCCTCTCCGCCGTCCTTATTAAATCGACTTTAAGCCTTTAATAATGTAAAGATACACCAGAGTCACGGGCGCTTTTTCCTGTCGTTTTCAAAAGCGAGACAAAAGGCGTAAAAAAATAATAATAAAAAAATTCGTGCTTTTCCGCGTGTCAGTTTAATTTCAGAGCTGCGATTTATATGCTCTGCAAGTCAATTTCCTCTCCATTGTTGTTGACTCAGTCGCATGTTTGTTCATCCCCAGCAACTTACTT
This sequence comes from Hiodon alosoides, assembly GCA_025775065.1. NCBI lineage: Eukaryota > Metazoa > Chordata > Actinopteri > Hiodontiformes > Hiodontidae > Hiodon > Hiodon alosoides. The sequence goes on along the minus strand of JAOYSI010015719.1, from coordinate 21,985 downwards.
GTAAGCGTTAACAAACAAAAAAAAAAACCTAATTGAATGAACTTAACGCTCCGTGGTGGAGGGGTTGGGGGGTAATTGTGAGGATGCATCCATGTGTGTAATTGAGATTGAGTTTGCTGTCTGCTGTGGCACGTCACTTTTATCTAATACATTTCCTTGCTGTCTATTGATCCCTGTGCGTAGATCAGAATTCCGTTGAAATTCTGCATTAGATATTTAATTCTGACAATGTTGCAACGATTAAGAAAGTATGAAGTGTTTTTTTTTTTTTAATTTAAATTTTTTTTGCTGTTTACATATGGGCGTATCGGGCTTTTACAAAATGTTTAGCAGGGAACTATTTGATTCTCAAATGAGTCACGTCCCGAGGATGTGGTCTCTGTAACTTCCTTTGTTACAAAAAAATAAACAGAGCATTTTAAAGAAAATGTGTCCAGGTCCCTGTAGCCGCCTCTGGTCATTCCCTCTCGGTGTAGCCTGGTGTCTCAGAAGCAGAGTTTGCACAGACTGCACAGAGCCTACACGTACCCGTGACTGCGCAGACCCCATGCGTACCTGTGACTGGGCACGGTACCCCACACGTACCCGTGACTGCGCTGCGCAGACCCCACACGTACCCGTGACTGCGCAGACCCCATGCGTACCTGTGACTGGGCACGGTACCCCACACGTACCCGTGACTGCGCTGCGCAGACCCCACACGTACCCGTGACTGCGCAGACCCCATGCGTACCTGTGACCCCTTCCCCTTCAAGGTTCCCTTGACTGGGAGGAAGTCATAACAGCCTGGACATGTGTATGTGAATCAGCGCCCATGGGGATGCCCTTTTCGCCTGCTCCCTCCGTGGAACACCTGTGATTTAGCTGCAGATGTCATTCCGCCGCGTGTCGAACTTGCCAAGCCAGGCGCTAACCGAGCGTGGGCTTAGCAGGCCCGAGCTCGGCAAAAGTAGCCTCCTGTGGGGAGGAACTTCCATCACGCCGGCCGTCCTTTCATTGGGAACATTTCCCCAGCGTTGCATTGCATAGTGGGTGTCGTAGCTGTGAGACGGAGGTGGTTTGTCTGCGGCGTGGTAGGGCAGAGTGGAAGACTGACAAATAAAAGGAGTGGGTTTCAGAACGGAGCCGGCTGAGCCGTTGACACGTCGGGATCAAGGGGCGAATTTGGTAAGAAGTCTTTCCCTTAGGAGTGAGGGGAGTGCGGACCTCCGTACGGACACCGGGGTCCCCCTCATCAGCACTTACCATAATGTAAGACAGTCAAGCGACTTAACTTTACAACCAGTAGAAACTGGCTTTGCTCTGCTCACGCCCAAGCTTCCCTGGGACTGGAGTGAATATTTCTCTCTCAATTCTACAGTGTCAATATTTGCCGGCGGGCTCTGGCAAACCGCTTGGTACCAAGAGCTATAATGCTTGTCAGGGTGAGGAATGGAACAAACCACATATCAGATCGGGATGTGTTTGGGGGGGGGGGGGATTTACCTGCTGTATTTTCATCATCGTTCTGAGCTGAGATGAACGTTCCTTCAGGTTGAGAATGGAACAGGTGAGAGGGATGTGCCAAGCCATTTAATCATGCCCAGTGACTTTTAACACGGAAGTGATTTGAATTTATGATATTCAAATATGTTCTTTATCAGCGTCGAACCAACTTTTCCTAGTAAGATTTCTTGACCACTAGAGTGCGATAACACGATTTGAAAATAACCCCAAAGGCCTAGCCAGGGGGCCGCCACCCACCGGACACTCTGGCTCTTATCCTCGATGGACAGAAAGGGCCTCTCCTTCACATCTTCTGCTTTCCACTCCCCTCCTTGGGCTTCATGTGGTCTGGTGGAGACGACTTTGAAGTACCGTTCAGGTTGGACTTTTCCCTTTTTATGTTTTCTCTTTTTTTATAGAGCTTGCTACGAGCGTCTTATTCTTATTAACACCTTTTGCTCCTGTGCCCTCTCTTCTGGCCTGCTTCCCTTTGTAAATGGCCGACTCTTGTTTAATGCGAGGCTCTGTGGAGCATGTCACCCACCTGTTTTTGCCACGCTGTTGTTCTCTGTAGCTACCATCTGTCTCCCGTGATTGTCGTGTAACTTCAGAGCCCCGACTTCCTCCTCCGGTCCCTGTGCGATAGAGCCATCTGTCCCACTCACTTCCTGTCTTCGGAAGAGGAAAGCAGGAGGGGGGGCCCAGCTTTAACCCCGTGCCTGGTCCAAGTGGATGATGGGAAATTGAGGCTTTCTCCCAGAGAGCCCCCCCCAGGGAGCTGGGATAGGTATCCTGGGATGGGGAGGAGATGGGTGTGGCTTCACCACCGACTGGGACTTGGGCGTCCACCAGCTCGGCACACAGGCTTTCCTGCACTGATTTTATTGTAAAAAGGTCACTGTGTTTCTGAAATACAGGTTGGGCTTTAAGTCTTTCTATTCAGTGACCCTTTGAGGGATGTCGGAGAAAGTAAAAGCTATATTAGATTATATCCTTTATAGGACCTGAAAGGTAAATTGTTATTAATAAGAGCTATATAGACTCCAAGGACATCATAGTAGTGTTGTGTTTTGTATGTGGTGATTTACTCTCATTCGCAGTAATTACGACACCGCAAATTGGGTTCATTGACAACGGGTTGGAAACATGATCAGCTGACACACTTATAATGATAAGCTGCACAATGTGTCTGTGCCAAAAGCAAACAAATGAACAAAAGACAAGAGCTTAGCATGGCGCAGCGCCAAAGGCAGGCTGTTAGTTTTCCCAGAAAGACCTCTCAGCCAAGCTTGGTTCTTCCCATCTTTGTGACCTTCTGTCAGCTTCTCTACAGGGATTGGCTAGTCCTTCTTTCTCCCCGTTAGTTGCTAGGCATCCATTGGGTGTTTCTTGGGGCCCCTCTAGCTCCTTGGATCTGGCCGCATGGTGTGCTCTCTTCCCCAAGCACAACTTTCTGAACGGATGGGATTTTAAGGGGGAAAGTAGCCTTCATTTCATTGTGTTTTGCTTCTTTTTTCTAAAAACCGACTCCTTTTTCTACACCTCTCACACACCTCTCTGGAGAGGACCCTCACACCTATCCATGTTCTGTTGACTCTCACACATCGACTCTCACACCTCTCTGTGTTCCATCAAGTCTCACAGATTTATTCTCATGCCTCTCTGTGTTTCACTGACTCTCACGCGTTGACTCTCATGCCTCTCTGTGTCCCACTGACTCTCAGGCAGACTCTGTTTCATTGACTCTCCCCTGTTCCTGTTAAACCTCACTCAGCTCCTTTTTTTTTACGGGGGCCCTCTGAGGGGGTGCGCCAAATTCGACTCATTGTCTTAGGAATCTTTAAATAATGAGAGGGAAAAGTAATTACATTTCCTGACATTTTACGATGCGGAGTTTTCAAATGTCATTTTGATTTGGTTATTTATAGGTTTTCTAGCGGCACTGTTTGCCTTGGCTGCAGATTAGTGATCTTCAATGTGATCTTCATATCGGCTGAGCCTCACATACACTGCCTCCCCGTCCCTTTTCAGTAAATATTAATACAGGAAGCAGGTGTAAAATACCACTGACGTAGCCTTTGAAGATTATAGGGGTTAACAAATTCATTTACCATCTCGAGCTCTGGCCTTGCGTTGCTTGGTTTTCCCCACAACTGGGGCATTTATTTACCCATCCACTCCAATCAAATTGTCAGAAGGAATAAGGGCGGTTGAAATCGGATGGTCCTCAACCAGCTGAAATCAGCATTAACCAAATGACAAAATGTGCGGCCATCCAGTTTATGGTGCCTTCTCGTGGCCGTCACCGATCATCCAGATAATTTCCTTGTTATGAGTCTGTGGTGACAGTGGATGTTCCCGGTGTTAATTATTGTCTAGTTAATGTCTGTCATAAGCACTGGCCTATGACTGCTGTGCTCTGCGACAGTAGTTAGCAAAAGGCTAATAAACGTGATCTGTTGTCAATGGCACCACTCTTTCCAAGCTAACCTTTGCAGCCTGCCCCCCGCTCTCCCTCTCACAATTTGATGAGGCGCCCTGCCTCACCAGAGAGTGCGCACGCTCCCACCCGTCCCCTCCCGAGACACTGAGGTGAAGCCACCTAAACTTGTCTCGTCCGCGCTTTTGATCTGGGAACCCCAGCACCCCCAGACCAAAGCTCTGGGCAGTATGACGCAGTCCTCCACCACGACCAGATTCCTTTAAACGCAGGTGTGTTACGTGCTGCGGTGTAATCTCAGGCAGGATCCCCATGTCTGACGAGCCGCCCTGATGAGCGAGAGGAAGTGCAGCAGGGTCTCTCCTAACAAAGCCAGGAAGTGAGCAGGCGTAAGTCAGATACAAGTGTTTAATTAAACGACTGCAGGTGTTCCGCGGAATTATGGACAGGCCGACTGGCCTTAAGGGGACGTTCTACTCCCCATTACTCCAGGGTGCCTGATGAGAGATGGTGAGTAATCCGTGATTTAGTTAAAGATATAATTCATATTGTTACAATAGTTTTCTGGAATTTTTTTTCTTTCCTTTTTTCATTAAGGCCTCTCGGTCTTGGCTAATTCAAGCAGGAGTGAAATAGGCCAACTCGGTGTTGGACCTGTAATAAAGAGTGGGGGATGACAAGAGCGATTTATATTAGCATGGGGCAAAGGCCTCGCGGCGAGAGATTTCATGACATTTCTGTGATTGAGCTCGAATGGCAGGGCCGGCGAAGCCAAACGTCACATGGGTGGACAACATTCTTTTGTTTCTCCTCCAATGGCAAGTCCGCTACTATACACACTGTATTTGTGCCACTACACACACTGAAGTTGTGACACTCAACAGCCCGTATTTCTGACACTATACACACTGTATTTGTGCCACTACACACACTGCATTTGTTAGACTACACACACTGTATTTGTGGGACTATACACACTGTATTTGTTGGACTGTACACACTGTATTTGTGGGACTATACACACTGTATTTGTTGGACTGTACACACTGTATTTGTAGGACTACACACACTGTATTTGTG
>JAOYSI010015719.1:0-16880 GCA_025775065.1 Hiodon alosoides | reverse complement strand
ACTACACACACTGTATTTGTGGGACTATACACACTATTTGTTGGACTGTACACACTGTATTTGTGGGACTATACACACTTTATTTGTGACACTATACACACTATTTGTGGGACTATACACACTGTTTGTTGGACTGTACACACTGTATTTGTAGGACTACAAACACTGTATTTGTTGGACTGTACACACTGTATTTGTAGGACTACAAACACTGTATTTGTAGGACTACATACACTGTATTTGTAGGACTTGTAAAAGACTTGCAGGATGGGAGGTATCAATATCAGCCTTTTCGCCTGTGTTACACTGGTTTGTTTTTCATCGTCTGCAATGAATCTCCTCCAAATCAGGTTTACTGAATAATGACCATGACAACTGTTAAGAAGGATTTATAAGATTGCAAAATGTTTTGAAGAGTCAAACTATTACGAAACCTGACAGTTATATTTGCTTTATTACTGCAACTATAAAGCCAAGGAAACACAAACATGAATGTAATTTTTTTGCAGCTGTAGTGACACACACACATACACACATACACACATACACACACACACACACAAATCAAACAATTTGCTTAAAAGTTAATGGATGATGGGAAAAAAAGGCTGTCTGGTCTCCAGTGTTAATTGGCAATTGCTTTTTAAATTTATTTTAAAAATATGCAAATGTTACAACGCCTGGAAGCAGAACTCTACTTAAGCAGGAGCATTAGTCACCCCGATTCCTCCTGGCCTGACATCTCCGTTTTATTTTACTGAAGAGTAAGTTCAACTCTTCGCCGTTTTAAATCTTTCCTTTTTTAAAACTACAGCATGGTGCTTTCCAGCATGCTATGTTGGTGAGGTTTCGGTGTTTCCTCAAAAAACAGACAGTACTTCTTGTGGTGTCTGGATACGTTGCAGAAAGTGTCGAACCAAGAATTTCCGCTTCTGTCTTCATCCAAAATGTTTCGTTTGTGTATTATCTCGTCCCTTTTTACTCCCAGCCTTTCTTGACTGCGCAGTTGTCATCCTCTGTTCAGCTTCCAATGAGATGATTTGCGCATGGCGGAAATTAGACCCTGGGTGTGTGTGATTTGCATTTAAATTGATTTATTTTCCGACACTCAGTGTTACGGCACTGGCCACATGATCAAATTGTTTTCTCAGGGAGCAGGAATTTAATTCTGCTTTCTGTAAACTGTCAAGTAAAAAGGTTTGCGGGACAATTTTATGTTTGTTGTTTCAGTTGATAGGCTACGAATGTTCAATACGGTACGTATTTGTTGTTAGCTAAAGAAAATAAATCTTTATTTGGGCAGTTGATAGCTAAGGGGAGGTCTTCCTCCGCTGCGGCAGAAACGATCTGTACTTTAAGAGCCATTCGTGCTGATTCACCGGATTAGCGGAGTAGTATGGCGTAGCATGGACGCTAAAGCTGAAACGTGTGGAATCGCGTCATGGGAAGTTTTCATAGATGCTAATGGTGTGATTCACAGACTTTAGGCTAACATTGTGAGGCAATCCATTCATTAGATGGACAAACCACCACTTTCCTCACACTTAATTCCCTTTGAACATTTCTTTAATTTTTACTTCTCAAGCATTTGGGCAATAGCCATATACAGATTGCAGCTATTGCAGTTCAAACATAATCGGTAGGACACTCCCATTTTTTTTTCCAGATTTCAGCTGTGTGCTGTGTTTTTCCTGGACAAAATTTTCCAGTTAAATGGCTTTATTTGTTTGTTTTGAGGATGCCTGTTAATTATGGCTTTCAAAATGTACTTTGTGATCTGTTTCCCATTGATGTCCTTGAGTTCTGAATGGTAATGCAGGGTTAAGCTGTTTCACGCTAGGTGGACAATGTTAGTGCCGTGGGTTTCTGGAGCCAATCTCTTGACAAACCGTGATGTTTTTAAAAGAAATTATATTCTCTGTTAAATGGAAGTCAGGAACGCTCTGAAACCACTCCTCTATAGGAGCGTGTCAACGCTATAATGGACGATCCCTCCATTGATTCAGACTCAGGTGACCTTGTGAGAGGAGTCAATGAAAATCCCTTCTTCGGGCAGCTGAGAGCGGCGGTGCGCACGCTCTCTCATTGCCACGCCACTCCCACTGTGTCTGAGAGCTCTGCAATAGCAGGGTTTTGTCCAAGTGCCGCAATCTTCCCATGCTTACCTTTTGTCCCCCTGAGCTGGGCCATCCATACCCCGCTCATCACCATAACAACACCAGCAGGCAGGGGTGCTGATTGGTGTAGATTTGCCCCAGCGATCAAATTCGGCGAGAATGACCCTCAAACATCTCTGAGGTGCTCTCCAGCGCTGGTACGGGGCTTGTGCGCTACGAGTCAGTACTGAAAGCTTCGCTTTTTAAAAACGATAGCCTCTCATGGCTGGCCTACTGTTAATGCCACGCCACGTTATTAAGGATGGGGTCTGGCTTCTAAAACAAGCGTGATTCGCTCGCTTGCCGGAAACGGAAAATGTTTTGTGAGCAGATGGTTAACCCGTGAATCAAAAGATGAAACCCGGCTGTTGTCTTAAGCTTTCTCCTTTGGCTCCTTCCATTTGAGTTTGTATCAAGTAAAAGCTAGAAGTGCCAATAATAAACAAATTAATGCAATCTCTCTCTAAATTTACACTGCAGTTCAGGGGCAAGAATGCTCCCCCGTCTAATTTGATTCTGATCGCATGTCACTTCTGCTTTTTGAAAAGCGAACCGCTAATTTTTGCTCTTTGCTCTCCGTAAAAGAACCTCAGGTTCAACAGCACAGTAATTACCACTGAGGCGCCCCCCGTCAGCATCTCTCTGCGCTTTTCACACACGGCACGTGTTGCCTCTCGCTCCTCTGTTTATGAAAATCCATAGGCAAGGACCCCTAATGGCATAATACACGCAATTAAGTCTCCTCTCGGAAGCGGCTCTGTGTTCTCCGATGAAGAGGATGCTGCTAATTGACGGCCTGCCTACAGATGCACTGCAGCGGAGCCCCGCGCAATTACTAAGAATGGCAATCTATCCCGCCGCCATTCAGAAAAAAATCCTCACCCGACTCCGGCTAGCACGCAGCGCCCTCCCGAGACTGAGATTGCGCAGTGTCAACGTTCAGGCGGCGTTAAAGGAACGTCCGGCGTAGCGCGTGGGGGTAACGCTCGGGGGGGGGTGCGCCGAGCCTTGTGTCCTCAGGTTCTGAGGCCCTTTCTCTCTCATCAGGTGGGAACCCGATCCAGCGCATCATTCCGGGGCTATTAACGGGTGACCTTTGAGACAATCAGAGAGACCCCCGCATCCAAACAAACGGCAGCCCGGCACCAGATGCTGGCTTGTGCTATTGCTGCCTGTGGATTACATTGATCCCTGAAACAATGAGGCCACCGCACACATTGTCGAGGAATAAAGCAGTGGTGGGATTTTCCTCCTGGGGAAAAATGGCATGCAGACGTGCCAGATTCACATGTCATTTAGAACTCTTTGTCTGCCCGAGAAGAAAAACGTTTCAACATTTTCAACTGAGGTTTTCATACTCCGCCTGTACTCTTTTTTTATACTGAGGTATTCATACTCTGCTGTATTCTTTTTATACCGAGGTATTCATACTCCGCCTGTACACGTTTTATACCGAGGTATTCATACTCCACCTGTACTCTATTTTTATACTGAGGTATTCATACTCTGCTGTATTCTTTTTATACCGAGGTATTCATACTCCGCCTGTACACTTTTTTTATACTGAGGTATTCATACTCTGCTGTACTCTTTTTATACCGAGGTATTCATACTCCGCCTGTACACTTTTTTTATACCGAGGTATTCATACTCCGCCTGTACACGTTTTATACCGAGGTATTCATACTCCACCTGTACTCTATTTTTATACTGAGGTATTCATACTCTGCTGTATTCTTTTTATACCGAGGTATTCATACTCCGCCTGTACTCTTTTTTTATACTGAGGTATTCATACTCTGCTGTACTCTTTTTATACCGAGGTATTCATACTCCACCTGTAGTAAATCATCATTTTGCGCTTTGAATTATTTTCAGATTTCTGGATCTACTGTAAAACATGTGCACATTTTCCCTTACTTTTTAATGGGAGTGTTTTAATTTGTGCATTATAAATCTGAGTATCTGCTTACCCTGAAGTGAAAGGACTAAACCGCCTTTCGCCAAGAATCAGTGAATAGAAACAGAAGTATAATGCATGTGTTAAAATCAGAAGAGCACGTAATTGCATGGCATAATAATTATTGGCGCACAGTTGATGTTTAAAAGCATTTTCCTTCCTGGGATATTTACTGAAAAGACATTCAGTTCATTTCTCGTCTTGCCTAAGGTCGGGGGGCTGGTGAGAAAGAGAGAAAGCCACAGTCGGCCCGGTTTGTCTTCTTGTTCAACATCATCACGGAGGACAAGAGTGCCTGCTGATTGGAGCGGGTTTTGACACAAAGCGAGAATTTTGTTTCCACGGCGACCCCACCCCCCAAAAAGCCCACTTCTCCCACCCCCCAGCTTTCACCTCTTCTACTTACTGTGATTTCATAAATTTGCTCCACGTTGGAGTATGCCCACCACCTCCACCCCCCTACCCCCCCCCCCCCCCCCACCCCAGAAGAACACAAATAGCAGCCCTGGTGAAGAGCTCATTCACTGATTAAATATGTATTGTCCGAGGCAGCAGCCTCTAAATTAATCTCAAACTAATACACCAACCCCCCCTGTCATTTCTCTCTAGTGAATTTGGTCATAAAGAAGGCACCCATGTTCTGCTTTGGTAATTGCCAGTTTACCAAGTTGTGTAAAGATCAACCAATGGCCAATTATTTTTCCCTGCGATCTTCTTCAGAGACTTCTGAAGTACTACAGGCATGAATCAAATTAGCTGGGGTTCTGTTTGCCTGTTTTTTCTTTATTTCTTGCGTCGGTTGTGGAGGGTTTTGTCTCATATGAATTTATATAAATCACATTATTACAAACTGATTCGGTTCTTATTAAATGATTCCTAAGCTGCTGATTCTGCAACATTTGAGATCTGTAAGACTATAGACTTCTGATCGTCTAATCTTAAACCTACGTCATTATTGACTACTGTCAGCAGTAATTCTAATGGAGAAAGTTCTGTAGTTTTTATCTAGCATTTGCTGCGATGTTTGATTTGATATTTAAGACACATTCAGGGCATGGCTTGTAAGATACAAATTGGGACTCTAATAGAAGCTGGATATTAGGACTCTTAAGCTCAACAGTTGCATGTGTCAGCTGCATGTTGTTTAATTGTTGTTTCCCCAAAAAAAAACAGTTGTGCTGCATTGTACACAAATCTCTGCGGATTACCTTTGAGGACACCAAACCAGCCATGTCATAGATTTTACATTTACTTTCATTCCTGGAACAGACATCCAACACAATAAAGGTTAACGCATAGATGTTTCTTTATTTATATGAAGCCTACTTATCTCGGTTTGCCGCGTTTGTCATCTTCTTTATCTCTCTTTGACAGAAGCTGGCTGTGAGGGGCTGTCCTGTCGGGAGCACCAAGCCCCTGTCCCTCACCAAGCCACCTAGCCAGAGCATAGCCATCTCGGTGGTGCCGGTGAAGGCTCCCGTTTCCATGGTGACGGCACGCATTAATGGACAAAAGGCGGCGAGCTCCGAACCTCTGCAGACGGCTCCCATCAACCTCCAAACAGCGAGCAAAGTGGCTGGTGGCGGCCTCCACTCCTTGGGCAGGAGAGCTGGCGAATTTCCTCACTCACAGGTACTCTCCCTAGAAAATAAACCTGCTGTAAGGGCTGTCACCTTAGCACTCGGAGTTTAATACACGGCGCTTTTCAGCACTTCATATAACCCCAGTTAAACTTATCTACATTCAAAATCAGTAGAGACATTTTTAAAAAGAATTCTGTTGTAAAGAGACCACAGTGGTTCTATTTACAGGGGTAAAGCGTGGCAAGGTAAGAATACGAGTTCTCTCGGTGTAATTGAGAAATTCAGGCTGACAAAGTTGCCTACGTCAGTGTGTTTACCGTATTTTATGAATGTTCTTTTCAGAATTTAATTAGTTGATTTCAATATTTATAAAAGCCACTCCCCCTCCCAGTAGCCTTCTAATTCCTTACACCATGTTCGGTTACCTAAACTGCGGCAGTCCACTGGGTCAACACTCCCAATTATTGTGTGCCACGCTTGCAGGGAGAATTCCTTTGGCTGCAATGTCGCTGTCCCTATGATTCTAATTCCGCCTAATATATGAGAAATCTATTTAATGAATATAAATGTTTGGAGGAAGGACCGTACCGCATGTTGTCAGGCTTCGCGGCTGCTAGCTAGGCGAGTGTGAAAACCGCGCATCACCAAAGCGGTCCTGCCTCTCTCCTCCATCTGCATCACAGCCGCCCTCGTGAGTCTCCCAACCCCCAGCCATTGTCCAGGCGACAGAGTCTGGCAACTTGATTGTTTTATTGCTTTTATGGTCCTATTGTTTGAGGAGTGAGGGCCCCCGTCAATGGGCTATTCTCCCTGAGCCGCCGGAGCCTGAGCGCAGCCACAATCCCCTGAGCTGCCATTGTTTTCACCCTTACAAACAGCAATCCCATAAAGGGGTCAAAGAGCGTGGCAAACTGGGGATGCAATTTGGCTCAAGTGGGGAGGAAAACTGGCTTTTAAACCACCTGGCACCGGATTCCAGACCACCGGTGAGGTGCGATCGGGCATCACTCTTACTAGCTCGTATGTTAAGTGTTAAAGGCGTTGTTTAGAATGGGGCACATGGTTGTAAAATGATGACTCCTGTAAAACTCTGATATTACACGTGGTGTGCACTTTTCTTTATTTCATTTAGGCTCTAACTGTTTATATTAAACTACGTGCTTACTTATTTCATTTGACCATAGGTCATTATTAAATATAAATCTGTCTACAAGCTACATAAAAAAACTAATGTTTTTAATTGCTAAAATGCAATTGCTAAGAAAACTCAAACCTTTATTTTATTTAATTAAGCATTTTTGTTTAGTTGGAAGGAAATATTTTTAGCTCAATTTAACCACCGGCTCACATTGTTCTTGCAAGCAAAGCGATCTTCAGCACATCTTCATAATACAAAGATATCAACAGCAAGCAGGCACGATTCCATACCGCTGGGCCGAACGCGAATCGGAGCATTCCAGCTCTATCGGCCCGTCATTCAGGCGGACGCTTGATTAATACACACAGGCTTTAATAAAATAACAGCACACAGAGTCAAAGGAAATGCTATGAAGGCATCTTTATTCCCTTCACACAGCAGCTGAGGTCATTACCCCCAATCTTCATTTAAGGCTTGCCCAGACCGGGAAGAGGTTTATCTTTTTTATTACTTTCTTTTACATAGCAGGGTTGCCTTATATATACACTGGCTGTTGCCACCCAGGAATGAGTGAGTGCCTCTCAGTGTAAACACACATGCATGGGTGCCTATAAGCAATGCAGGAATGAGTGAGTGCCTCTCAGTGTAAACACACGTGCATGGGTGCCTATAAGCAATGCAGGAATGAGTGAGTGCCTCTCAGTGTAAACACACATGCATGGGTGCCTATAAGCAATGCAGGAATGAGTGAGTGCCTCTCAGTGTAAACACACGTGCATGGGTGCCCTGGCAGTGTCTGCAGCCACACAGGAGAGAAGTCTGCCGGGCGCCCTCGGGGGAGCATTTCAAACTGCTCGCTTTGCGCTAAATGAATTAGATGGGCAGCGTGCCCTCGCTTGGCTCACAGGGAAAGGCAGGGCCTTAGACTACACCCCGGATTGTGCAGGCGCTGGGACATGATAGCAGTTTCTCGCAAGTTTGCACATAATGCACAGGCAGCGTGGCATTAATGAAGTTACGCGGTGTTCAGAATGTATTGGTGGCTTCACAATGTATTGGCAGCTTCACAATGTATGGGCAGCGTGGCATTAATGAAGCTGCGTGGCATTTACCATATACAGGCAGCGTGGCATTAATGAAGCTGCGTGGCATTTACCATATACAGGCAACGTGGCATTAATGAAGCTGCGTGGCATTCACTATGTACAGGCAACATGGCATTAATGAAGCTGTGTGGCATTCACTATGTACAGGCAGCGTGGCATTATTAAAGGTTCTGTGGCATTCACTATGTACAGGCAACGTGGAATTATTAAAGGTTCTGTGGCATTCACTATGTATGGGCAGATTCATAATGTATGAGCCTACTCACTTGGTCTTTGGAAACAATTGCAATAGCATGTTTGTTTTTGAGGTTCAGCTGAAATGAAGGTCCTCTGGTATGATGATGGATTTTGAAGTAGAACTGCTTTGGTGGGTGGGTGTTCCACACAGTGAACGAGATTAGCAACCTATCACTGTCAAGCACTTCATGGATCTTGGATAAAGGGTGCTGCTTAAACGCAGGCCAAGTCATTAACAACGAATAAATCCTCCCTGTTCTGTGTTTCACAGGGACTGGTTCCCTGGTAATCGTGTAATCATGTGCTAATTTTAGCCTCAGATACAAGATATTCACAAACATTGGTTTAGTACAAATACATTGTGTATGTAGGGGAGGAAAATTATACTTCATGTGAAGTCTAAATGGAGAATAGGGTGCATTGGTTCAGCTTGTTCTTATTAGGTGTTGTGCAACAGAATTCTAGACCTGAGTTTTTTTTCTTTACTGCTCTTAGTGATGTCTGTCATTCATACTGCCCCCTGGTGGACATTAGAACGTTAAGGAGAACGTCTACAAAAGTGTCAGTATTTGTTCTCCATTGGGCTTGATGACAATCACTGCTGGCTTTTAATTGTGCTTTGGAGAACTTGCAGCGTGAGTATTCAAATTAAGTCTTGAAAAAATTAACACATTTTTATACATAGAAACAATTATGATAAATGATAATGAATTAAATTAAATCGACATTATATGGTCAAATACATGTTGCGTGGATGGTGCTGTTCCGACAACAGTATGGAACTGATGTTTAGTAAAAACTAAGTGAAGTGCTACTACGCAGGCGCCGCTTTGTGTGCATGCAGGTGCTCAAGCACTGCTGTTTTTAGACTGAAATTCATTACTTTGCTTCTGGAAAGCTACTTCAAAGGCTTCAAAACAGTGACATTAAGGAAACAAAAGACCTTAATGCAGGAGAATAATGCGTTTGAATATACCACCCCGTTACGAAAAGTAGCAAAAAAAAGAAGAAGAAGGGAGGGCCACTAATCACGACTTTGAAGATCCAAAGAGCTTGGCTCTTACGGAGACTGGTGGAAACGGCTGTACTTAAGGCTGCTATTGTGGCTTCACATGTATTACTGACTCAAAGGCCTCCGTCGGCATCCGACCATTAACTGTGCTTTTACCGCAAGGCTCTTTTGTCTGTACGGAGGACCAGGCGGTGATCGCTGATATCAGCTGCTCCATATAATTCGTGGATTCTCCCGCTCCAGTCTTTTTATTTTCTTAACTATCAGGCAAAGAAATCTTGCCAATACATCACTGCGTGATGTAATTGTTCTGGTGTCGAACGGTCGAACTATGAGACCTGCACTTTCCACACACCCTTCGCAGGAGCTAGCTACCGCAGTTGAACAGACCCTGTAATTGCACACTTCAACCCTGACATATGTTGCAGCGGCATGGGGAACCACTTTGTATCGAAGTGTAGACAGATGACGGACAGTAAGAGTGTTTTCTGCCACCGCTGTGAAGCAATAGTTGCAGTAGTATGTCTAACTCGTTTTAATGGTTTGTGATGCCTGCCTGCTAGCTAAACGAGAATGGAGGCTAACTGCTAAAGTCTACGCGCAGCATGTGACCCACCTTAAATAAAGTACATTTCCACCGAAATGTTTTCTTCTTCTTCCAAATATGTATCTTTGCGTATTATTAAAATTGCATTTATCACGTCCTCTCCAGAGTTGGCCCGCCACTTTCAAGTGTACCTACGTGATAGAGCTTTGGTTTATATATTAATAAAAGAGGCGGCCTTTACCAAAAAAATTGAAATCCCTTTCAGTGCAAGAATTTTATCTTGGCCGTTGCCATGGGAACAGGCCTTTTCGCTCCATTCTTTGCCGTAGCAGAACGGAGTGAAGGGATTTTCACTGAGATATATATACTGGCTCGGCTTTAGAAGAGTAGGATTCAGACTTCTAGCGCTTGTTTATTTATTATGGAAAGAAGAGTGAAGCTCAGTCTTATCGCAGCTCGCTCGATCTGCTCAAATGTTATGGGCATTCATTGTACAACGTGAAATGACGTTTAAAATGGTCACTTTTCTTCAGGCTGGTCACAGTTTAACTGACTTGCCGGCTAATTGTGTTTTTACGAAAACGATTAGCAGCCGCGTGACAAATGCTCGTATGTAGATATTACAGTTCAGCTACATTTTTTTCCCCCGTTAAGTTATATGTGAAAGTCTTGAATAGTTGCTTTCCATGAAGTGGTTCCTCAAGTGGAGTCGTCACGAGACATACGCACACGACGATTTATTTAATGGTCCGTCTGGCTCTTGCCAGTGGATGGGCAGGGAATGTCTTACCCTGATTTCTGATTTGTATGAGCATACCTACTTCAAGCTCTGTCATATCAAATTAACCTGTGAATTATTTTATGAACATAAAATACCAGATCTTTTAAACGGATGTATACAATACAAACATTGAGAATAGCTCTCCTACTACCATCAGTGCATGAAGGTCAGGACGCATTGCTTTACCGCCGGGCTCAACTGTAAAAGGCAGGTGAACAGGCAGAAGGGTTGCCCTGGGAGGAACCCTGACAGCTGGTTAATGTTGCATCTAGCAGCAGGTTCGGGTTGTCCCCCGACCCAGCGTGCACGGTGACCGGCGCGTAGTAAACAATGTTGAAATGCACAGAGCAAGAAGAGATGAGTTGCTCTGTGCATTGTGGAACTGGGTTACCATTACTGATATGGTAATGAGATTCTGTTCTAGTTTACAGTTAGCCAACAATGACAGAACCGCAGCCTACATCAAAAAGCTTATAAATTAACTGGAGGCAGACCAGGCAGCACTAGCTGCCAACACTGTTTACATTGGGTGCTGACCTCAGGCATCTACTCAGTTAGTTTGTGAAGGAATTTGCCTTTCTTCCCCTGAGGAAATATGTTCAAAATGTATGTAAGTAAGTATTTAATAAACTTAGATGACAAATGAAATAATGAAAAGGTCAAGCAAATCTCATAATGATATATTAATGGGCATGCAATTATTACTCTGAGGTATGATTTTTCTGGCGCGTTCTTTCTCTCCTTCTCTTTTTCGGTCTAGTCATCTAAACAGCATTGTTTAACATAATTTCCAGGCCTAAATGCAAACAGCCTAATGTATTTCTGTCGTAAGGGGCTCCGTCATCTGTAAATTCAATTTGATGGCACGTTGGATGGTACGCCACCTCTCTTTGACCGACGCTACCCTCTCACATGACCTGCTAGTTTGCAGGGTGACTTCTTCCCACAGTTAGGAAGGTGGCAGGGGCACAAGGTATACGCGGCCTTTATAAATATACACACAGAGCGGGGCGTTAGCGAGATCCTGGTATCTTTACAGCAGCCCTGCTGTTACTGATCTCAGCATTCTCGACACAGATGTACTGTTGCTAAGGGACAGCATCATCACTTGTTTAAGGGTACCTTAAAAATATTGTAGGGTTCAGATTATGGTTGGTTTTACAGGTTGCAGTAAAACGTCCATGAACTATGAAAGTTTGACCTACATTATGTGTTAATTGTAAATTCATGTAAATTGGTTCTTTTGACTTGTCTTTGTTGTTGTTCCACTTTCTTTCATGCTTTTTACGCAAGTGTAGTTAGTTCTGGCTTTGGCCGGGTTTTTTTGTAATTTAGTGGGTAAAAAATTGATATATCATAAAACATGAAAGTATCTGTGGGGGACTACACCACTAGAGGTGTTTGAAAGGGTTAACTAGGGATCCTTAAAATGAGCTTGCATTATTGTTTCTTAAATTCTGAGGGGGAGCAGTATCACAGAAAGCACAGCAGCCTGTGTGTAGTTACGGCGCCTGGCACTGGAAGTAAAATGAGCTCATGTCATTCCAATGTGCGTGGGAGAGATCAAGCGTATTAGTGGTCCGTAAACCTCTCTCTCTCTCTCTCTCTCTCTCCAGATGCTGGGAACCCTCACAGCTGTGCCCATCAGGGTGCCTCAGGTCAGCTCCCTGCACCGGCTGGCGGGACAGGCACCCACCGTGCTACCTCAGGTGACTGCCTATCTGGACGTGACGTAGGCCGGCATACTTGTGTCACCCACATGCAAAGCTTTATTTGAATTTACAAGGGGTGAAACAACACATTTCCCTCAATTTTATTAAATTACATTTATTTTTGTCACGGTTATCAATACAAAAAATACTTTGTATGTCTAATGTCACTCAACAGATATAGGCAGTGTAGCAGGCCTTTTCAACTTTCTGCCTAATATAATAATAATCATAATGAAATGTTCGTCCATCTGACTGGTTGTTTTGCTATTGTTGCCCTCGAGGTAAAAAATGTAGAAGAGCCCCGCATTTATAGTATGTGCAATTATTTGAAGAACCAAGGGGTGGCTGCACATACTGTCACAAGCCGGTCAGGGATGTTCTTTATGGGGTTTTGTGTGAAGAGAGAGTGAGCAAAGTGTCTAAGATGTCTGTAACCCGAACACAAGTCAGTGTGTACATGCGGTGAAGAGAGAAAAGCACAAGGGGAGGCAAGACTCGTCCGATATAAAGGCTCAGATTTTATTTTTAAGATCTACGTATCCCAGACCTAACCCTGAAGGGCGTGACACAAACCTACGACAAACATTCCTTTTCATTTAAAACCAGTTAACCTTAAAGTGCTGCTATTTCGTTCTTTATATTCTTAGTAATTGTAGTAGATCATGCGATATTCCTGTGTTCATTGAAGGGCTGTAACATGTAGAGGAGTGTCCTTGTGTTCAGTGAAGGGCTGTAACAGTAAACCTCTGCCGTCCCTCCAACAGGTTAGGCCAAAGACCCTGATCCCGGACAGCCTTCCTCACAGCCCCTGTCAGGAGCAGCAATCCAGTCAGCCGTCGGGCCTGCAGAAGGCTACCTCTGTGGTCAGTGGCAGGAGCAAAGGCCCGGCCCTCCCCACCGCCAACAGCACCTTCAGCCCCATACAGCTGCCAAATGGGCGGGCCCAGCCGTCGCCGTCGCCACCCCCCGGCGTCCCTGCGGCCGTCAGCGGTGCCGGCGTGGCCTACGCCATCATCTCCACCTCCTCCGGCGGGAGCCACGGAAACACTGTCAGCGAGGCCGTGAAGGTGCAGCCCCTGCTCTTCAGCTCGGACAGCAAGGTCAGAGGCCAGCCCATCCACTTGATTTGTGCGCAGCTCAGCACCTCTCTATGAACACATGGTCCGGAAAGTCAGTCGATGTACAGCTGGATTATTTACCACATTTTGTACATGGTCACAATTTAGCTTATGTGTTGTTTGGGTTTTGGCTGTAATGACAGGCCTGGTCTTGCCTGTGACACTTTCCTCCCAGGTGATAATAATTCAGCCCCAGGCACCTAGCATCTCCCGCAGCTCTCCAGCCCCACAGGCTGACAGTCCCGCCCAGGAACCCGCCTCGTCGCCCTCACCCCTAGCCAAGAAGAAGCGCGAGGAGGACCCTGAGGTGAGTCCCCAGAGGTGAAACCCCTCGTCCCCAGCCTCAGTCCACCAGAAGAACAGAGCTTACAGGTGTCCGACTTTTGTCTCTCTCAAACCATGTGTCCAACACACACAAAAAAACTACCTAAAAAGGTTTTAATGGGTGGACTTACTGAGTGGATAATGGTTAAACCGAATAAAGCCATCATCAGGTTCTATTGAGTCACATGAATACGTGAACACGTGTGATTTTCAACAATGTGTTTTGCCTCTGATCTAGAACTAATTTACCTGTGTCTGTGGAAATCTATATAAAACACTTCTATGCTTGCTTTTAAGTAATTGAGGCTTTTTCAATGAAGAATCAATTTTTTTTCTTTTTTTTTTTGCGGCCAAAATATTGCCTTATGTAATATAAAACGTTTAAAATGCTAATACCTCCCTGAATGTCAGTAACTTTGAGGAGGAGCAGATGTGACTTTTATCCATCGCACTCATATCAGTTTGCCGATCCAATTATCCAGTTAGCTAATCCAGTCAGTTTATCCCGCCTTAGCCCCGGGTTTCTCCCGGCTTTTCCACTTCCAAAGCCCTGCAAGCGCTTAACAGGGCGATATCATTGGGAGTAGGTGCCCTCCTCCTCTCCTCTGTAATTAATCTGTTCAATTTATTATATACATTCTAGTTGTATTACTATTATATTTATCAATATGTTGTTTAGCTTGCACGAAGAAGGTCTTGTGTTAGGCAGGCATTGCTCAGTTCTGAAGTCAGCACTACTGCCCCCCACTGGACACCTGTAGAATTAGCATCCAAGCTCAGAATAAAAATTCTATCTCCAGTTACAGTGGAATCTAACCCCTCCTCCCACTCTCAGCCCTCCTGTTTCTAACCCTAATGTCCACGACGATGGAAATCCTGACAGATCTTGTCCCTCTCCCGCAGAAACTTGCCTTCATGGTGGCCCTTGGATTAGTCACCACAGACCATTTGGAAGGTGGGCATTCCTCTGCACATCTGTGTTTTTACAGAATTTAATTATTGTATCAATTTAATTCAGGTTTCTGTTTTATTTTTTATTTTTTGAATGGCCTTCATAATATTATTTAATTCAATCCCATTAAAAAAAAATGTTCAATACTAATTGCACTTTATTTAAACCCACCATGTATCAGTTAACGAGGCAGCTTGGTTTTCCCAAAATTATGATAGTTTTCCCACCGATTTCAACGTAGTCAGACGTATTGTGTTCTCCTCGGACCGCAGAAATCCAGAACAAGAGACAGGAGAGGAAGAGACGGAGCACGGCCAACCCGGCCTACAGCAGTCTGTTAGAACCTGAGGTGAGAGGAAGTCATGAGGGTGTGAACCCTGCCAGGCCACTCAGATCGCATGCCAACTTGAGCGCTCCACTGCAGCTGTGTCCTCATGAAAATGCTATAGTCCACCAAGCTTGACCTGGTCGCGTCAGGGACAAGGTCTTAACCACGTCGTTTTATCCTTTTCCAGCGGAAGCGACACGCATCCAGCTACCTGAACAATCCGTTCTTCCTGTCAGACAGAGGTAACGCTGGTTTTACTCCTTGCAACGCCTAGCAACTGTAACACACTAAATACACGCTGGTATTTGAGACTGTGCCGTACGCTACGGCAGTTCCGATGATTATATTATATGACCGTTTGAATACATGTGTGAAAAAACAAGAAGAAGAACAGGAAAACCTTTACGACAGTCGACAATGTTTGTTATAGTGATACTTTATCATCCTTTCTTAGTGCCTAGGGCTTGACTGTAGTTACGTACCATAATCACCAGAGGTGCAGTGCAGCCAGCACTCCTCTGATCACAAGTCCGGTGTCGTAATTCTAACTCTGCTCTACTGACTCAGCTTGTGTCTCCAAAGCTAAGGCTTGGCTCTCCCTCTAACCTCACCACTTGTCTCCCTGTCTGAACACCATCGCCGCCTACTAACTTTTTCTCTGCTTCCTACCCGCACGCCAGACCCCAGGGATCTGTGCTGGAAGGTAAGTAGCCCTCTGTTCTGTGCTGATCTCCGGGCGTTCCAGCCCAGGAGGCTGGGGACACATGTCAGCGCGTTCGCGTGGCGATGGTTAGCGGGGAACACCGTGGTGGAACACCGGACTTTTTCAGTTCCGTGTCGATTCTGTTTCTCTGCTGCCACCTTCTCCGTTCCGGCTCGTCGTTGTTGCAAAACACTTAAATGTCATTTCCTATGGCACCTACCTCCGTGGATTCCCTAATTATGCATTTTTGCCCTTTCAGTGCTTGGTTTAATATCGTGTTTAACCACAGCCCCTGTGAATACGGAATGGGCCTGTGCTATCACAACCTGTAGATAATGATTTGTCCTTCATTGTAAGATATTCACTTCATAATCTGAATCACAAAGTATGTTATATTGGTGTTAGAAATGCATTGGTAGCAAAACTAAATCCATAGTGTTTATATTGAGTAGTGATATATTATCTTTTAGAAACGCCGTAAAATCTCCATAAAAATTCAAATTAAACTCTTTTATGACCTTTTTACTGCCACGCGCACTGTAACCAGCTGTGGTTGTTCACCAGGACCCTATTAGTTGCTGTGTTCTAGCAAGATTGCAGCAATATCAATATCAGAATATCGCACTTTATTTGTCGGTTTTCACTAGTAGCATTCTGCTTCCATGGAAACAAGCACTTTCAAAAAGGTGTATGAGCAGTGAGGACCGAGCACCGTGCCGTTTTTTTTTTTTTTTTTTTTTTTGCTGAAGCGTCAATGCTACGCGATGTCCGACGCCGGTCACTTGCTGTGTGTGGCAGGAGGACCTGGCGCATGACGAACACTGTGCCGTGTGTAAGGAGGATGGAGAGCTCCAGCCTTGTCACGGCTGCACCCGCGCCTACCACCCCGACTGCCTGCACCCCCAGCTGAAGACGCCCCCCAAGGGGACGTGGCTGTGCCCAAAGTGTCAGAAGAAGGTGCGCATCGCCCCGCAAGGCCTGCCCCATCTGCACAGATTCACCCGTCAGCACATTGTAGCCGCCCTGGAAAATTGAGCTTTTTCGGTTATTGTTCATCATTGCCCCATCGCATAAATCTGCTCACTACATATCACTATTTTGCTGTTATGTAACTATGCATTTTTTTGTGGGGGGGGGGGGGGGGAATTTAAATAAATTTAGTAAATTAGCCATTTCCAGGTCCTAAACAAAGAAAACATGTCGGGGCCCCAGAATTTTGTGCA
>JAOYSI010015708.1:22085-37903 GCA_025775065.1 Hiodon alosoides | reverse complement strand
TGGGAGGCCCAATCTCTGTCGCCACCACGACCTGGTTATGCCCCGCAGGGACCGTACCGCAAGCGCTTCCGGCTGGTCCGCGGAGAGGCTCCAGAATGCCTGCAGACTTGCTGTTGCTTCTATGGGGGTGGCTACCTGCGCCTGCCTCTCTCTGTCTACCAGGAGTCCTGCTCCACCTCCTCCACCTCCTCCTCTTTCTCTTCGGTTTCCTCTCCTGCCATCCCCGAGGCTCTCCTCGCCGAGGGCCGGGAAATCCGACTGGACTCCATTTACCCGGGCCTGGACCCGCCAGAGACAGGGAGGCTGCCCGGGCCCCCAAACCCCAAGGAGCGAGCCAGGCCGCGGGAGAGGACAGCACATTGCGAAAGAGACCGCAGGCCCGGCAAGGTGACGGCGGACAGACAGTGCGAGAGGGCTGAGGTTGCTGGCCACTCGCGATGGAGCGCGGAAGTTAGCGAGTTCCGACAGGAGCCCACTGCGTGGGGTCATGCAGGCAGGAAACTGTAATGGGGCCGCCGCTGGGGAGGCCTGCCAAGAAGGTCGACGTCACTCCGCTGCATAGCTGCGGGAGACCGTGATTGGTTGCAGAGTGTTGGAACCCAGCCTGGAATGCATTCAAATATCCACCTACCTTTCTGTCCCCACACTTCTACTTGCAGTTTATTCCGGGTGATTCATTTGAAAATCAGTGAAGTCATTTGATTCGTTTGCAATTAGAGTGGGGCCAAGGTTTGTTTTTCCACCCCCTGGGATTTGGAGTTCTCATTCTGTCCATCGTCTCCGGCACGTTAACCCCTTAACGAACACAGTCTTTGTTACCTCATCAGCGAGAGAAGCCTGTATGGATCTTGAGCTTGAAAGCTTCAGGATAGAACGTATATTCTGTCTGTATATACCTTCCCCAGAGTCAGAAACACACAGTGCCTTACTTTTGTAATGTTTATAGTTTTTGGTTTTGTTCATGTATGTAAACGTCGAGAATGTCGAGAGATTAGTATCACATCAGGTGTGAAGTCTGTTTCAGAGCACTGCCAGCGTTCGAATAATGAGGCAGACACGAATTTGAGGATGTGGGGGTGGGGGGGTGCAATCATTGCTATCACCTTTGAGGCTCGCACAACGTTGGAACATCATTCACTACCGAGCGGGGTGTCGTCTTCTCCACGCACGTGACATGGCGCTGATCAACTGACAACGCTGATCTCTTGGGCCGAAGAAAAAGGATTCATATCTGGGCCCATTTGTAGAAGAAGAAGTAAACCTCTGGAACACAAAAAAAAACACTCAAAGCTGTTGTCACGAAGCTGAACTAAAAGCTAAAACAGAGGACTTTGCCAGGTGGCGCGCTGTGATGAAAAACGCTTTCTGACGTGGGCTGGAACTTCAGGGGCAACATCGCTGTTGATACGGGCCTCTCTGCGACGTCGGCCACAGTAAGTGGCTTAGATCATCCTAGGTTATCCCTCGCAGTCCCTCTTCGGTCATAACCACCAAGACGCAGCTCTCCGGGGACATCCCTGCTAAATAATGGCAATCTGACTACGTACAAATGGAGGTCTCCTCAAATCAAAGTGCTTTGAAACGCCATTTGTTCTGTGAATTTCCCTCAGTAGTATTTTTTTTTTTTCATTTACTAAGAGCTTTCTAGCTTCACACACAAAAAAAAATAAAAAAATAAAAAATAAAATAAAAACCTTACCAACAGCAATACAACCGTGTCAGGATATGATCCAAATGTACAAAAGCACAAATGTTTGCTTATTCCTATAAAAAAAATAAAAAATAATGTGGTTAGTAGTAAGTCCAATTTGATGAGAAGTCTTAATGTGATTTTCTTTTCTTTTTTTGGTGACAAATGTAAAAAAAAAATTGACATAAATAAAACGTCTGTCCTTAAGTCCTAGCTCAATGCCTGCCGGCTGATTTTCTTTTCTAAGGTTTTACTTTGACCATAGTCAGCATCAAACTGTGGTACCCTTGAGTGAAACAGGAGATTGGCAGTGGTAGTATTGGAAAACAATTAAGGGCGCAGGTGGTTTCGAGCTTAAATTAGCATGACATGGGCCCTGCTTCCTGTTCTACCAATCCCGGCTGTGGCTGCGCTAGCCAATAGGGATATTGCGAGTATGGGTTTCCATATTGGCCCTATCTGGCGCAAGGGCAGCGGTAACAGAGGCACTGACTGTGCAGAGCGATAGCAGCGGGCGGAGGTTGGGCCGCCAGCCCCCCCCTCGCTCAGAGCGGTGCACTGCGTCTGAGACTCTCGGGCTTCAGTTCAGCGATCTGCACTCATTAATCTTCCTGACACATGAGCAATCACCTCCCTGTTCCCCTCCCTGCCATCTCTATTATCTCTATGGAAACAATATTTACTGGCTGTTGCACGTCAGGCCGCTTCTCTCTACCGAGGACCGCGGCGCGTGGTGCCTGTAACAGTATTCATTTATAACGACACGCGTGTGGTGCCTGTAACAGTATTCATTTATAACGACAGGCGCGTGGTGCCTGTAACAGTATTCATTTATAACGACAGGCGCGTGGTGCCCGTAACAGTATTCGTATATAACGACAGGCGCGCGTTGCCCGTAACAGTATTCATTTATAACGACAGGCGTGTGGTGCCCGTAACAGTATTCATTTATAACGACAGGCGCGTGGTGCCCCGTAACAGTATTCATTTATAACGACAGGCGCGTGGTGCCCGTAACAGTATTCATTTATAACGACAGGCGCGTGGTGCCTGTAACAGTATTCATTTATAACGACAGGCGTGTGGTGCCCGTAACAGTATTCATTTCTAACGACAGGCGCGTGGTGCCCGTAACAGTATTCATTTACAAAGACAGGCGCGTGGTGCCTGTAACAGTATTCATTTCTAACGACAGGTGCGCGTTGCCCGTAACAGTACTCATTTCTAACGACAGGCGCGTGGTGCCTGTAACAGTATTAATTTATAACGACAGGCGCGTTGCCCGTAACAGTATTCATTTATAACGACAAAAGAGGCATGAGGATGAGGAGCGAAAGGCACACCCAGCGTTATCGGGCGAAACCACGCTTTGGTTTTCTCCTGCCCCTTCGCCGCAGTGACCATGCCGGGAGTGCACGAGGGTGGAAAGGCTCTTTAGAACAAACGTCCTATTCTGTCCCTGCCTCTTTCGTAGCGCCGGCTGAAGTGGCAATGAAGGTGGTCGACCGCAACGGTCCAGAGTCGACCGGATCCTTTGACCGGTTTCTGTGACGTCAGCGTCATCACAACGTGCCTTCAACCTACAGCGAAGGAACACACCACTTCCCCTTCCGTGACTATCAAAGCGTTTATACCCCACAGCGAGAATGGTGAACGTCACGAGGGCAATATTGTTATTGTAACAGTGATATTAGTCACAGCATACTTTGAAGCGGCGTGGATCCAGCAATGAACTCCTACGCGACTTGAGAATGCGTGACAGTACAACACCGTCCCTGGGACTCTGGGTGGAGAGGAAGTGTATACAGCTCCACCGGGATGTGTTCCTCACTGCAGAGTGTAGCGCTCTCTTTCTCACCCCCCCCCCCCCTCACCGCCCACCCCAAGTCACCATGCCGTCCAGAGACTGAGGGATCTGCCGTCTTCAACTCACCAGCCAGACTGCATTGTGGGGAGCTGTCATTTGTCAACAAGGAACTTTGGCAGCTCCTCGTTTCCATGGGAACAGTCTGTTACCGAGGAATGGTTTTGCATTGCAAGGGGCCTGAAATTGGTTCCAAAGCTGCACAGGTTTACTCACATAATTCAATACACCTTAGCTTCGGAGAAAGCCTGCTTTGAAATGCATCGGGTACAAGAGTCCATAATCAGAGTCCTTTTTTTTTAACTAGAGTCACTTTATTCTACTAATTAATTTACATATCAAAATACATTTCTCTGATCCCTCTTACAAGCACTACATGCAAAAACTGTCCTTCCAAAATGATCTTTACATTGGTGAATGCAGTCTAGAGAATGGAATTCCCATTCTACCTTCTACCTTCACACTAGGGTATTAGCCATACCTCTGCATACACACCGAAAAAATGAGATAATAATTATTTTCTGACACAAAGATCAGGATATCCTCTTGAACACTATATGCGATTTAGTTCCAGTTACAGAAAGCTGAAACAATATGGTTGTCGTGGAAATTTCTGAAAAGAGAATTGAACTAACAATTAGGCAAAGTTCCACCAGATTTGGTATTTGTTGATCACATGAGAAAACGTTGGTCAGTCCCGCTAAAACCGACAAAGGAGTTGGCAAAACAAGAGTTATTATAGTATAATAACTCCAGACAACACCCCAACAGTGACACATGGATAGGTTACATTTTATCTGACAAAGGAGCCCCCCTTTCTTGACTGATCTTTTGACCTCTGCAGAATCAGTTTCAGGACAACATAGCAACTTCCTCGAAAACGCAGAAAACAGGGTATGTGGTCCATTGCCCTCACGATAAAACTTCCTCTTTCTTGCAGGCGTACAAGTTTTGAAAACTCTGCAGTCCATGCACTCCTGCTGTTAATGTTAAGATTTGTGCCAAGCATTCTTACCATTTGGACATAATTAACATAACTGAAACATATTTTTCCAAGTGAAAAAATATCACCGTTCCGTTTTTGTTTGACCCGCTGGGGTGTGCCTGGTGCAGATTGCAACGTCACAGACATCAAGAGTTCCAGCCGAGACTGTTCCAGCCGCTGTGATTGAAACGTAAGTCGTCGATGATAAGGAGCATATAATGGGGCATCGTCAGTATCTTCTCGGGATGTTAATTAGTCAGAATATAAGTAAGCCTGTCATGTACACAAATTAGATTATAATTGACACCAGATTAAACAAGGTAACGATAAACTTGTCACATGTTAAAATTAGGTTATTAAAAACAAGCATAGATTTGGAAACATACTGGTTATATTTTTAGGTGTCTGATTAATCGAGTAAGTTTCTGTATGATGATGTGTACCTTAATTTTAGGTATCGAGCAGGTAAGTAGACAAAACCAGTTCTGGTTTAGGTTTCTCTTTTCCCAGCAGTACATATCCCTGTATTATGAGTACCGAATTGTGTGATGTGTAATTCTGCAGTAAAGCAGTCCTTCACCATAGTTTGAGAACACCCTAGAGTATCTGATCAACACAATTGCAAGGTCTAGACTGTATTGGAGCCATAGAAGGAGATGCGCCTGTTATATAATGCCAGGGGGGGGGGATAAATGTTTAGGAGCATCGTCTGTAATAGAATCAATGTCTTCAACATTACATACGGATCCTTACACATTGCTGAGGCCACTGACGGATGGATAATAATCGTGATATCAGGAAAGACTTGGCTGGCAGATGTGCTTAGTTTTTATAGCAGAGTAACTTAATGACAGTCAACCACAAACCAGGATAGCATTGTATGAATATCAAATAGCACCACAAGCCTCACAATCCTCCCAAGCACCATAAATGGTGATCTACACCCGATTCCGCACTCCGATTCCGTTAAGATTCCCTGAAAAAAAACGAGTGGGGCAGTAAGTATCAGTGTCATTACAGAGGGCAGTTTAGCTTTTACGGGTTTTATTTGCATCAGAAAGCACAGCTCCTCGTATTTTTTATTTTTTTTTTAGCTCGGTTTAGACCGGAGGGGAGATGTTGTGTTGTGTTAGAGAGATAGGGGTACAGGGACAGGGAGAATGCGACATAAAAGCCATGGGTAATGAAGAAAGCTTGGAGAATGGTGAAGGATAGAGGGAAAGGGGGGAAAAAAGCTTGAGCAGGGGAATCTCGGTGGATTCCCAACACTGGGCGTGGCCGCCTGGGATCTTTACAGACCCGTCTTGTTGGGACAGAGTTCGCCGCCCTGGGGTATCTCGCTCTATGGGTCTGTCTGCACGCAGGTGGATGGCATCCCGCCTAATTTGGAGCTCTCGGCGCTGGAAGGTAGGGGTCATGCCAGGTTCCCACTGCGCTCACCACAACATCGCCTGCATCCTCCTTTTTATCCAAGTTCAGAGGGCTTAAGACACGGACCCCCATGGTGAATTCCTGGAGGTCTTAACTTTGAGGTCAGGGGTCAGGGAGTCCTCAGCAAACTAACAAAACTCTTTTTTAATATGCCAAAGACCTGAAAACAGATTTATTTCTTGTTTAATACAATTTAGTGTCCAATGACCTGAAAGCATACATAGATGTAATATGAAAGGACTAAAAATATCCATTTAATAAACAAATCTGGAAACCAAGAATTCAGTGGTTTCTAATTAAAGTAATCTGATCCTGACTTGAAGGATGACTTTAAATGACCGCCATTGCATTAACAGTTGCTTAACAGTTCTGTAGCATCATCAAATTTCTCCAACAATTCTCCATCAATAGCCACGCACCTGTTTTGAGACCATTAGCAGAGCAGCCCGAATTGGATTAAACTGTACTGAACAGTACTGAAATATTAACCAGCAATTCCTTCACATCGATGCCAACTGCCGCTCTCTGGGAGTCGTCAGCAGAGGTTCACCCGGGATTCGCAGCATCTACTCGGTACCCAGGGTAACTCTTCGTTTCTACAATAATGCCTGAAAACAGCATGCATTTTACATAACATGGCAATAAGGAATTCAGTGTATAATCGTTTTGCTCTGTTTAAAAACAATCTGGTGACAAAATGTTGCAGAAATCTGGGGATAGCTGACTCGATCTCGATCTGCATGTATAAACTATTATCGCTATTAATGGAGAGCAGCACTGGAACTACTGGATGGTGTTATTAACGTTCTTCTCTGTATGATATGACGCTAATTGGTGATTATGTACGGGTTAGGTACAGCACATTCAGCAGGTTAATATCCTAAGAGAACCTACACAATCGTACAATAGCCAATTTGACAATATCAGCTTTTCCCAAAAATCAAGCCTAGCCTGGTTCCTGGTCATCACATCGTTTTATGAAACCATGTAAGAAATGTGTGTAAGTTTACCTGTTGCATCATGGGTTACACGCAGGCTCGGGAAATACGTAGGCTACGGTATGTTAACACATGAATATATACACAAGCACGTGAGCGAGTGAATGGAGGATGTTGGAAATCAGCATGACGTCTTAAGAAAAATTAACGAATGCATACTAAAGAAAATAGCAAGTAAATTGTCCAAGTTTGTCACCGACTACTTGCCGTACAGATAGGCAAACACTACCCCGCCCTCCAGATTCATTTTTAAGGTCCTGCTATTACAATCTAGCAGGTTTAAATCGACATCCCGAGACATTTACTGGAAAACGAAACTGAACCAGGACTCCGGTGGACAGCAAGCAAAATAGCCTGCTCTTATTATAACTGGGAATAGCTGAGTGAGAGGTCTTGAGACTATTATCAGAAGTCTATTTTTCCTTAATTAATCCATAGTATTTACGTAAGTACAAAAATTTTAACAATTTAGCCAATGCAACTTCAGTTGACGAATGTGGCGTAGAACGTTAGGATCCTTGCTTAATACTAGTGTTTCATAGTTGTTGTTTTTATTTGTTTTTTCCAGTGTCAAAGCAGACGCAACGTTCCTGATTAGAAATCTATTTCGAAATGTAAGTGGAGTATGAAATGTGTGCGCGGCAATTTGGAATGAACGAAATACCAACGTTGATACCATCTTAAAATCAAGACGTATTAAGAGTGACCGATTTTTTAAACACTTAAATGTTTTAATCTTCTCTTATTAACTGAAACATTACACCCGTTGTGACTCGGAATATCTGAAAAGTGAGGGAGGGAATCAAATGCTTTACATTCTGGACCAAGACAACATTAAAATGTTCTGTTTCACAAACGCACGCACATACATAATGTTTACTCAATTTTCTTTCAGGCCAGACTACTGTGCAGATATAATTAACTGGGAGAACATTGTGTCGGTGAAGAAAGAACTGGAGGAAGAAAAGCTACTGGAACCAGTTCTGAACGCAAATTTAGATTATGCAATGAGGGCTCTCGGCGGCCTTCATCCCACCTGCCTCCGGGGCGCCACACTGCTGGTTGAAGGAGCCAGAAGATTGGTGAAAATCTGGGACCGCTACACAGACAAAATGCAGTTCACTGTTACTTCCCTCAACGGTTGTCCCCAGCTTCAGCAGCGCGTGGTATGTGGCAAGGTCATCGAGGAGTCTGACATCAATGACATTCACTTTTTCGGGCACAGGTGCCAGGATCAGAAAAATTGCTGCATGGATCAGGTTAAAGAGGTCGTGAGGCTGGGCCAAAGGTACTCAGAGATTCGCATCGTATGCAATAAACTGTTCCTCTCATACACGACTAATGAGCAAGACGATCACCCCATTTTCACCATCAAAACGGAATGCAAGCTGGCTTTTCCAGTGTTCCATAACTTTGGTGATCTGTTGCAAATACGGCGCTGGTTAATGGAGGAAAAGCCTGAGAAAAAGGGCCTCATTGCGTGTATGGATTTCCTGTTGAGCAAGTACGCTTCCAATGTAATTTATCCACAAAATTTCTTCCTCCAAAGTGAGGGGGACATGGTGGAGATTTTCTGCCCATCACCCTGTGGGGATCGATTTTTTTATAGCGGTTCCCAAGGTGTGTCCATGTTCCCTCAGACCTGGAAGAATGAATTATAGCAGTAACCCGAGTCTCACTACATCCTGCCCTTTTTATGCCGACAATTTTTAACATTCATTTTAGGACATTTCCAAAAACCCAATTACGTTGGTCCTCTGCAGCATTAGATGATAACGAATTACTTTTCTTCTTCTTCATCACTTGCTTTTTTATTGATTAATTTGCTATTTTGGCTCTTTGGCTTATGTTTCATAACCTTGCGTTACTCGCTGTTGTGCAACTTGAACTGCCAAAATCACCTTGTCTTGGTATGAAAGTTCATTATGCCATGATGACTGTATTTTGCACTGGGTAACAATTAATGAACACCTCTGCTATGTTTCCACGTCTTGTTTCATTCATCTAACGGACAGTTGTTTGTCAGATGTATTTGTCGTTTTTTTATATAAGCTCGAGGCATGTGACAGGCCTTTGTTTCGTTCCGGCCCTGAAGGAGAAGGGAAACCTTGGTACTGACATAATTGAGGGCCGTCCTTTTGGGGGCGAGTCAACCCAGCACCAACGCTGGGGCCTTTCTGTCCTTCGGGGCTCCATGAAAGGTGGAGCGGAGGCAAGCGAATGGCTTCAGCAGAGCACAAGGGGTTGCTGGTTCCGCGGAGGAAGTCCAGCGTGTTTAACCCATTCTCCTTTCAAAGAGAGCGCGCTCACAAAAACACTCCTCTCGGCTGGATTCTACGTCATAGCTTTCTGACCTGAGCCTTTTTTAAAAAAAATACATTTGTAAGTGCATGGTGTACTAATGTGTTTATTTTAGTAGTCTGGTTGAGTCGGTAGTGTATTTCCAGATGCATGCATCAGTGCTATGGTTTTATCTTTCAGATTGTAAGGGTATTTATAAAAATAAAAAAATAAAAAAAACATTTATACGTATATTGATACATTTTTGAATGCTATAAAAACACTAACACAAACACAAAAAAGGCAGTTTATCACAACAGACCTCTAATGAGGGTACTATGCTGGTGATGAACATAGCATGTGCCCGGTCACTGGGAGCTGTGTTCAGGACAAAAATATTGACTTGGAAAAGAGCACTGAATGAAAATGAGTGAGTGAGTGAGAGAGACAGGGGGACACGCCCTGTCTGAGGTCTAACTGTTGGCCTGGTTTCAGCCTACTCTATACTGGCTTCCTGAATCCATCTCTTGTCCCAGCGCAGGAAAGCTCCCACCGCCTCCCAACCCCAGGCTGTGGTTCTCACACATGTCTTCTAACCCAGCACTACTACTCTTTCAGTAACCCGAGCCCACTGTCCTATCGTGTCCTGACCCGCACTGAGGAGCTTTCATCTGGCGGTCAGGAAGGTGCGCGTGGCTGTGGGCAGTCGGCGTGTCGAGGCCACAGACCGGGCGATGACAAGGGCGCTCTGTGTTCTCCATGTGGACTGGCCCTGCTGCCCACTCGCCGACGTCTACGCGATCCACTCCCAGCCAAAATGGCCGCCTTGTCAACACTGGTAATTTCCTGGCCAGGCCTCATTCTTCCATTTTTCTCCCATATGCTTCATACGCTCAGGTTTGCAAACATGCTCGCACAACTGGATCTTTATTGGACCTTTGTTGTTTAGGTTAAAGTTTATTTGCAAATGGAATGCCTGCAATCTTTATGAGTAACAACATTTAGATCCAAAGTGATTTATTCTCTCTCCCAACCCCCCCACCCCCCACGTCTGACGGTCTGAGCCACTGCCAATCTGCGTGCATGCTTTGTTAAGACACTTGTACACAGAGGTACAGATTCCCTGGAAGACTGTCAACATTTCTACTTGTGGTTTCAGCAGGCCTACGCCCGACCAATAGCTTCTTTGAAGTTAGACTTGCATTCTTTGGCTCTTGACTCGCGTCTGTGTGGTCTTGTTGTGGTCCTGTAGCGAAAAAAACAACCATTCTCTCCAGAGGACGATCCACTAACGTGGCTAACTAAAGGGCGAATAGAAATGTTTTTAAATTAAGCTGGACACAGGCTATCCAAGCAGTAATAAAACTCGATTGTAAAGGGTGTGCAACGATGATTATTCTGCGGTACTCCATAAGCATCTCAGTGCATGTTCCTTAAACGTCAGGGTACTTAACTGCATGAATAACCGCAGTCAGTTTACTTCCAAAAAGCAACGCTTATCATCGGAACGTCCCGTTACACAAGACCCGCTTCCTCGTCTGTGTTTTTTAATCGTCCTGTGTCGAGCCTGCGGAATGAAACCACAGCCTGAAGGGTTACGAGGACTGGACAATCCATTTAAAAGGAACCTTGTCCAACAAAAGCTCTCCTTTCTAAATTTTACTCCATTAAAATTAAACTGAAGACAAAGAAGTAAGCCAGGCCCGGCCCTGCCTCCCTGAGGTTTCATTTAGCAGGGTCTGACATCCAAATCCAGATTCTGGAGGGTGGTCAACTGTTCTGCTTCAGGTGTAGAGCAGACCTACACTAGAGGTGGGCCACTGTTGATGACATCAGCACGGGTGACATTGGGAACGGCAGGGAGCTGCGGCGAACCTGGGATTGATTTCGGCACACACAAGCCTTGCATGTTCTGGTTGCTGACGGTGAGGGATGGCGCGCAGGTGATTCCTCCTGTGCGGCGGGACCGTTAGCCAGCGGCGCGGTTTGTCTACTAGCGTCCGACCTTTGATGTCAATGCAGAACACAGCTGGCAAAAGCCTTGCAGGGCTTCGCTCCAGTGATGGTAAATGGACTGCAATTAAACCGCCACTCCATCATTTATAGGGAGCTGTGATGAAATCAAATTTAAAAAGCCATCCTGGGGGGGGCCGGGATCTCCCACTAGTGGGCTCCATGGGCTGTCAGACGAGAAGTCTGTCAACTGGACTGAAGCGCAGGCTTGGCAGGCGAGCCGGAGATTTACCACCCATTGACACCGCTGCCTGTTAAGCTCCTTAGCTCCTCATGGGGTCTCCTGGGGAGACCCAACTTGGAGGAGCCAATGTGCTTCTGGTAACAGGCCTGAAGGGATGCGTCTGAGCTGGATCGGGGCCTCCTGGGGGAGCTGAACCTCACACCTTCGCACGGTACCACTCCTGGAGATGGCCCTTGAGTTTCTGGGACGCAGACCGCTCGTGGAAGTTAGCCTGATCCTGGAAGGAAACTTCTCGTTCACGGCAATCAGCTGGCGAGAGACAGATGGAGAGAGAGAGAGAGTACTGTGAACAGCTTGTGTTTCAGCATGTCACACAATAACGCCTGTGTTTAAAGGCTAAAAAGGAAAACCTATGTACTATAGTCGAAATTATTCCCTGTGAGAGTCGAGATCCAAAAGCCTGAGATCTATGCTGTCAGAGTATCAGTCTAATAATCATTTTCTGATATAATTTTGTAATCGGTAAACATATTTTCAATGTCATGTCCAAGAAGAAGACATAGAATGTGACTTTTCAGTTAAAAACTAAATCAATGATCAGACTTATATCATCACGGCAAACAGAAAAAATGTGTCTGTAGATTTGGTAGGAAAGATCCCTTGGAATAAAGTTCTCCCCATGAAAGAAAGAGAGAACTTCTCTACATAATTATACAGCAGGGTACTACCTCACTTCTTCCATAGTATTAAGACCCGTGGCAAACTTTTTTAAAAGTAATGAGTCCGCCAAGATTCTCTGTCTGTGTGCTTGTGCGCGTGTGTGTGCCCGTGTGTGTGTGTGTGTGCGTGCACGTGTCTGTACTGTGGATATTCGGCCATTAAGAAAACCCACCTTTCAGTATGTGGGTGCGGTTTTAGGGCATATGCCTTATTTTTACTGGCTTCTGTAAATGGACATTTTTGACCCCTCCCTCTGCCTTTCCCCTTTCCTTCTCAGTCCTGGGCTAAGCTCCTTTCTTTTGGGGAAACGCTTTCCTTTTTCTCCCTGGGACGGCCGCAGCCTCTTAACAATGAAAGCAGTGTTTTGGTGAAAACCACGGAAACACCCAGTGAGAGTGTGTGTATGAGTATGTGTCTGCGCGTATTTCAGACGGGCCAGTGGAGAACTGAGGACACATTCTTTCGGAGGCGGCCCAGAGGAAACGCAGAGGTTTTTGGGGGCAAGACGTGCCCGTGTTTGACTTGGAGTTCTCCAGTGTTATTTTTGACTAAGCTGCGGTGAGCTGGCAGATTTTTTGAAATTAACCTGGAAGCCAGAAGCTGGCCGCCACACAGCATGTTTCAAGTCTAGTTTAAAAAAAAAAAAAGTTGATTTTTAGGGGCCTCACATGGAAAAACAAATAGTAGGATTTTCAACGGCCTGCGATGTAATCAGTGTATCTTGCTCATACCTGATTTGCCATGTCCTGCATGGTTCTTCATTGAACAGTTTCTTTGGAACTTAGCCTGCGCTGTTCAGAATGTACAGTAAGGCTGGAAATTGTTCGGTCATTGATGTGGTTGACTATTTTCAGAACTCTAAAACAAGCTGAGTCACTGAGTCACAGTCAGGGCGGAAGCGTTCCGCCTTCACAGTGGTACTTCAACGGTGCAGTGGCCCGCAGCGTTGTCAGAATTTTAGCACACCCGCCGCAGTTGACCCATAGCCAATCAGCTGTCGCCTCAGCGAAGTAAAGCGTTCCTTTCGGTCGTGAAATTTCAAAGTAATGTTGGAGTTTGTAACGTTTGCGGTCCAACCCGGTCATAAAGGGATGCCGGGTCTGTAGGTTTTCATTAGAAATCGCCTCTTGATTATTCATTTGGAGTCATTATTTGGATTGCAAATGATTTTCACCTGCGTTTTCCAGAAACAAATTGAAAGGTAGTTTAAAACCCCGCATTCTTAGAGACTAGTTTATTGTTCAAATTGTATCCAATATAGCGTCATACGCATTGCCATGGAGGTCTTCATAGAGAGGAGAAAGTAATTAACTAAGGGGAGAAAATTACGAAAAATACGATAAACCGACAATTACGTGATAAAGATTTCAGAACTTTAGCATAATGGCAAAATCATAAAATGATCATAGTAATCATGACAATTCATATTTAAAGGTTATGTCTGAAAATTGGTTAAATCAGATATCCTATATTTGTTGAATTACTCCACTAATAGCTCAGTTGGGAATTGTATAGGGCAGGGAGGTACTGCCCCCTATGGGTCAATTCTCAAAGACGTCATTTGAAGGAAGATGCTTTTGGGCTTTTGCTGTTCCATGGTTGTAATCGTCTTGGTCTTAGTCGTGATAGTTCCAGCTTGGATGATAACAGGCATATGGACGTCATGGTATAATCTCACATAGTGCGCAGTCTAAGGATGTAGTGGTCTGGAAGTTCTGGAAGATAAGGGTATCCGGTGGGGTAAAGAAGGCAGGGATCATGGTATTTGAAGGGTGGTAGAGATGTGGTGGAAGAGGAAACGGCTGATTAATGACGTTTACATGTGTAATTAATCGCCATTAAGTGTGACGGAGTGGCTCATAGAATTGCAGATAAGCATAGGCGTTGCCGGACACCTAACTGACTGACCTCCGCACGGGTTCGGCCCTGTGAACCGAGGGACAAGCGAGCCGTGGACACGGGCGGAGAGCACAGCAGTCGAGTCATCTGCTCACAGCCCATGTCATGTGACATGGGTGCCAGATAAAAACGAAGGAGCCAATCTGTCATCAGCTATGACCCTCTATGGATTTTTATCTGACACCCCTTTTCCCATTCTTGTGCTCATAGCATGAATAATGTGGGGTGTGCCTCACCTCGTCAGTTTTTGACACTTGGTAGAGCTACGAGGTGGTTCTCTCCTCTCTAATGTAGACTTTAATCATGCGGATTCTGCACACTCATATTTATCAAACAGTATCTGAGAATTTCAGTCCAAACCCATAATGACACGGTCACCATTGGCTCCTGTTTCATCATATGAGCTTGTTGGAGGAAAAGGGCAGGCTAGTTTATTGATGTGACCGCTGGTGGTTAAGAAGGGACGATTTATGACATGTTGCATGAGACATCCAAGACAGTATTTATGAGCCATTCTGTTGGTGGTGTGGAGTCCTCACAAAGGAGCCTCCGGGCTGGGGTTGGGTGGGGGGCGGTAGATTTAGTGTCCTAAAGATCTCTCTGCCAAGTTATTCTGGGAGGGTTAAACTGCTTTTTCCTCCCCATCCCCGCCCCCAGGCTCCAAAACAAGTCAACTGTTGGGTTGTCCTCCCTAGTGGGAAAAAATTGGCTTGCAAGGACCTTTGTTGGGTGGAAAAGCTTTTACTGAGCGCTGCCAATCTCGAAGGAGAAGGCCCCACAATGCATTTTGTTTTGTTCACTCAGAAGGGACAGAGAGAGAATGGTCTCCTCGGCACTCTGCTACCAACCCAAAGCAAATCAGACCTCCACAAACCAACCCCCCCTCGCCCCCTGCCTTCCGTCACCAGCTGAGAAACACTCTCTCGAAGTCACCGCATATGGCACGGCCGTTAGCGCGAAGTGACCGCGGTAGAATGGCAGAAGGGGCGAGAGAGCAGCAGAGGATTTGTGTCTGGGCAGGCGGGGATGGCGGTGAGAGCCGGGCGCCGGAGCACAGAACAGGCTCTGTTCATTCACCTTGGGCCCTGCCCAAGGGTTACTTCACCCCAAGCTCCCTGCGTGATTCAGTGTCTGCTGCTCCGCTAAGTGGCCCCAGCCCCTGGAACCCGCTCCCAGCCAGTGTGGGAAAGGAGCGTTCAGGGCTGGATACCATTATTCTCCCCCCGTAACTCGATACGTGGGCCATTCGATACCGGCCAGCTACGCTTCCAAATTGTGCCTTGGCGCGGGCGAGCGGTGGAAAATCCCACTGCTCCGCTGCTGGTGTGGCCCGCTCTGTTAACATCTCTATAACTGCTCACAGGCCCCCATCGCCCCAGCCAAGGGAGAGCCGCTGCCTTCACTTCTCTCATCAGTGGACAGAAAATTAGCAGCCCCCGCTGGGACGGACGGAGGGTGGCGACTGGGAGCCTGTGACTCTTTTTTATAAACCCCACCGGCCATGCCAAACAGGGGGATCGCACCGGTGTACACACGCACGTAGGCCTGGACACTAACTAACCAACTAACTAACTAACTAACTAACTATCTCTTTCTCTCTCTCTCCCCCCACACACACGCGCGTAGGCCTGGACACTAACTAACTAACTAACTAACTAACTGACTAACTCTCTCTCTCTCGCACCCACACAGACACTCGTAGTCAGGGCCACTATCTCAGTCACTCACACACTCAGTCGCTCTCGCACTCACTC